>DWTO01004781.1:0-11238 GCA_018244755.1 Jemadia pseudognetus
TAGATAAAGAGGGTATTCTGATATTTTTTTTTATTTCTACTGTCCTAAATATAGGACAGTAGGCTTATCTGGGTTAAGCTAAGCGCCTATAGAATACAGACATGACTATAGATACCACACAGTTTGATGAACAGCCTGTTAGCGAGCAGGCTACACAGGAACTTTATTATTTAAAAATCCATTAAAGGACGTCCACACATCGCCAGTATCACAACAATCTCATTTGCCTTTAATATGCATAATATTAAAATGTTTTGGAATACTATGAATCTATGAGTCATGAATACTATCTTCATGGAGCTACACAGTATTAAAAAATTACATACATTAAAATTGTATTAATCTGTTAAGCAGAACAGAATATGTCAAAACACAAATTAATTATTGCTTATTACATTACATAACTCGGATTTTCCAATTGTTTTTCATTAATCTGTTTAATCAATTTACACTGTCGCTCGAGGTAACTTCTAGTTAACGAAATCCAAATCTAATTAACCAAAATCATCATATATGTATATTGTTGTCTCTATAATTGTTAATAATTTTACATAATAATATGTAAATTTAAGACTAACTTATTTTAATTTAAGACTCACCTATCTTGATTAAATAAGCCAAATACTGGCTGATGATGTATGAAGAGAATGATGAATGTGGAGGAGGCGCGGCAGATTTGTATGAATAGAGATATTTGACACTCGATGCTCCCTGCCTACGCCGTAAGGGACCTGGCGTGAAGATATGTATGTAATTTTTTTTTTGTAAACTACTCCATCCCCAGACACTTATGACATATGTATGAATACGTTTGTTAGGATATTGGCTTAACTGTGAAGAGCGTGTGCATGTGATATATAGGTACTGATAGCTTGTAGGTATCGAAACTGACAAGTAACACGAGAAATAAATCTGTACGACCACGAAATTTGAGCAAATCTAAAAACGAAATTGATGATAATTTTGAAGAAACTCAAAATGAATAAAAACCTTTTGAAACTGAATACAAACCCAAAAAACATGATACTTTAATATTTAGGCAAGACATCAGCCCATCAGTCCCTTTCAATTTGATTAATTAAAAGTTTTGCATGGCAAAGAGTAATCTTAACGCAAGGGTTGTACTAAGTGAACTTCTTTTGTATTTTATCCTATAAAGAGAAGTTTTTCAGTGAAACAACGCTCAATCTGCAACAGAGTATAAAAGTTTTACAATAATGTACACGCCTCAGGCGGGGAGATCATCAAAAACGAGAATAAATTCTCCTGTAAACTTGCTTTGCTTTGATTATATTCAAAGGGTACACAAAAATATTGCACAAGGTTACATTTAAATATATGTATTATGATACTAATAAACATGGTACAGGAGGATGCAATAATTATCAATAATAATCTAAACAGAGCTTATATCGCTTTGGATGAATTGAGAATAAAGAAATTTAAACTGCATAAATGTACTCAAAGTATATAATAGTTTATACACAAAGTGCATGGTTTCATATAGAATAGAAATTTTAGTAGCTGCGTAGTATTACGAATATTGTGTGAATCAGGCTTCTCATGGTCAGCTGCTAATGCACGCCGTGTCAAAAGTCTGCTACCATTGAATATCGACTCAACCGTTACAAATCGTTTTGTTTGCTATACATATACATTATTGTCGAGAGAATTGGCGTTCAAGCAGGAGAAAATCTGATATTATACTTTTTCTGACAGTGGAATTCGTTGAATGAAAGACCTAATCGAAATTCCGCTAATGTGACAGCGAATTATGTGTTGAATATAAAGCCAAAAAATTTAAGATCAGAAATACTGTCCCGGAAAACTATATTTGTCCATTTCCAAAGAAATTTTTTATCCATCAAGTTGTTAACATTCCCGATCGGCGAATTAAATCATAATTCAATGCTCAACTTAATGTACAATAGTGCAGACATCATTAATATTGTTCCGTTTGTATGGTCTGATCTAATAAGATTTGCTATTGTGACCCAATAGACGATGGAAATTCCGACTTCAGATTACAACACGTAACCATGTTGGCATATACCTAACGAAGCACATGTAGCGCTTCAGTTTAATGCAGAACCGTTGTCTATATACACATACATTAACATTTGTAGCATAATGAGGGCGTTATTCCATGCCTGAATTCGGTACTGCCGTGGGCGGGCGGCGGTCTCGCACCTACTTCGCTGCAAGCGGCCTCACCCAATTAGCCTTAAAATAATGAACATGTTTTATATTTTCACTCGAGTGCGGCGTGTTCATCCCCGTTTGCCCCGGGAGGTCATGATGCCGCGGCCCTTTCGCGCTCCGTTTTACACGGGCGTACCTTCGAGTAGGTAATATAATTACTGAGGGACAATTTGGAGAACTCTGGATCCGTCGAGTATGTAACGTTCTGTGTAAAGCGGTCCCCATAATATTCCCGTTGCGAACTTTGCCGACGCTCATTAGTGTATTGTTGCATTATTCCGATACGTGCTCTCCTATTGTCGCTCGCCTGAGTGCTGCGGTAATAATGCAATGGGGAACTCGAGTATCATCCAAACGGTCATCATATAAATTAACTTTAGAAATACACAAATGATATGCAGAGTGAAGTAAATAGGTAATAAACGTTGATGCGCTGAAAAGTGTTACAACTTTAATGTAAATAGCTTGACATCGTAATCAACCGCGGCTCTAAGATGTAATTAAATTTTATTAGTCCGAGATCTGATTGCAGCGCGTAAGTGATAATGATTTTATTGAACAGTAAATACACAAAATGACTGGACATAAAACCAGCTGAATGACAGATGTTTAAAGTCGGCGCACCGCAATTACATTTTTAATAAGCGTTTAACAGTATCCTGTCTCTTTAGTCTACAAATAACGCGAACGCTCTCTCAAAGATTCAACTAAGCCTGAATAAATAATCAATTTAGCCCGGCCCGCGCGGCTTCTGATCGATTGCCACAATAGCGACCGGATGATATACTCCGCGTGTCGCGACGATAAATATTCCGAGACAAATGTTTGGAGCGTCTCCGGAGAGTTGCGGTGACACTAAATTTAAAAGCTTCAATTGTACAGAAATAACCGAAACACGGTTAAGATCTTTCTAAAACAAATCGTGTATCGGGCGGTTGACGACAATCGTGATTGAGTGCGCAAGTGAACGTCTCTAATATAAACAAATTAATAGGGAGCCAGTCGCTCCCGCGGCGGGCGCGCCGGGGCTCCGATGAGGAACGGCATCGGGGTGTCATTACGCTATTTACGAGAAATTATTTCACGAGCCCGTTGTAAATCAGCCGCCTAACAACGTTGTCTTTCAGTTTTATAACGCATACGCTTCCTGTCCACCGGCGACGTTACGATTATGATTCTGAAGGAAACATAATTCTCCTATGATAACTTTTGAGCATCAAAGTCATATTTTACATGGCGCGCTGTAGTTTTTATTGTTACAGTAAATCAAACGGTACTTTGAATTTTTATCTCGGCAATGCGTTCCAAATTCGTTTTTCAGTTCCATTATCTACGGCCATTAACGTGTTACATGTGTTAATCACGTTCAGTTAGGGGCGTCTTATCAAACGGGAACAATTTTAAGAATGACAACGCGTATAAATAAAGGAGTCTTTACATTAATTATGAGCTTAATTATGTTAGAATCCCTTTGATTTACAAGCCGCTCATTGCCGCCGCAAACGAATTGTAGTGGCTTAGCGGAGTTTCTCCCGCTCTGTCTACGGTTTCGTGGTTATAATTATTTTTGTCGCTGAATAGGTACCTATTGCCTTTAAGTATATATTGAGATGAAAGTGAATTCAGACACGTTGTCGCCCGTGCCATTTGCAAGGATTAACTGGTGAGAGCAATCAAAAATAAAAAACACATGTCAACCACTAGCTGGTTTAGAGCGAGTTAAAAATAATCGAACTTTTTGTTCATTTAAATTTAAATCAAATGATATTATAGCGGATACAGCAATTCAAGAACCATTTAGAATACTAATACGGTAAAGTTTTTATTATTTTATCGATAGTTACTATTTATAGGAAACATCAGGAAAATATGTACGTTACTGTAGATTAATCCGAAAGTTTGCAACTAAATTAATTTAGGCTATTTTATAAGTTCAATAATAAAAAAAAGTTAAACAATCGGCTACATTGTAATAAAGATGTTTAACGAACATTATCCATAAACACGTGCCGCGGAAATATCAACGCAATCAATAAATATAAATACAGTTAATAATGAACACAACATTTTCTTCGTTGTATTACAGTTAAAACGTTATATTTTCCATAGCTCGCATTACTGCGAAATAATATTAGCAATACTTATATTTCGAACAATACACATGAAACAATGCTGATATACTTCAACATAACAAACTGTACAAAAGCGCGGCCGTGTTCGCCGGCGGCGCTACGACAGCGAACAATATTCGGAAATATGGAACTACTAACTGCTGCCTGCGGGTTCACTCGCGGTTCAAGAAACGCTACCATTTTTATTAAAGTACGCGCCTATGGGTACAAGCATTTGACAGAAACAAACACAGTGGATAAATCAAAAGCGTATTCCGCAGATTCATAACCATAGCAGACCAACACAATTTTAATGTAATGCATAAAGCAAAAAACTCGGCAAGAGGAGTTAGTAGTAGAATGTGAGTTCTAAGTATTTAATATAATTCATAAAACACATGAAATAAAAATAATTTACGTACCTATATATTCAGATTTATGAATTCCGAATACGGATGTAACTCGCATACCTATTTCGCAATAAGTGCTTTACATATAAACTGTACAAAAGACACATGGACTGAAAGTGTACAATTCAATATAATCAACATGACGAGCTACATAAATCGTATAGTTGAATATAACGCCAATTATAAACTGACGATTCCATGATGTGGATGAAATCCACCGAAGGCATCACACAATGGCACGGCTACGGTATGATACATTTTAAATTGTTACGGCTCGCGGGAACAGACGCGGCGCTGCAGGCGTACACGCCGCCAAAGCCTTCAGTTCCGTACTATTTGGTTAATACCTAAGAATTGAAGGAAAAACCGTTTTTTCTTATATGAGATACATTTTGTGAACTTTTAGTAGTAGATACAAATTTAAACTGCAAATATGTGATGTAACAGTGATATTTGTAAAGAAATTAACAAAACTTGTATGTAATGCTAATACCTAGTAATTTAATAGAGAACACAATAGATATTGACTAAGTTCATTGAAAATAAGCAAAATACGAGCCTAAACCAATTTCAATTTAAGGTATTCCTTATCAAATATAATATTTATGTACATATATTGGATTCGTCATAATGAACGTACTAAGAAAAAACCGGCGGACTTTAAACTACATTATATAAAAACGTGTTTGGTAATAAATTCATAACATATGTATGAAATACATTCCAAATCGAAGGCAAATAAATTATTTTCAAAAATAAATTCGAAATAAAAAAAACAGTCATAATATAGATGTATTAATCTGATGCTTTTTATTTAGATTTTGCTATTGGAACAAAGTATCTGAACGCCACTTGCGGTAGTCGTGAAATGGTAGAAATCGTCATATAAGGAAAAAGTGTTATCTCCCCTCCATGCGCATTTGTGTCTCATTTTATGTGTATCTTTCTATTACAAACGAGTGTAACTACGTGGGAGTAGTGTGATTCGACGAGCATCGTTTGCGGCCACTTGTACCTATGTATAATCTGGATACTGTTCATGTGAGAATTTCTTCTCATCATATTAGTTTATTTGCATTTAGTATTTTGTATACTTTCCCTATATTAAAACCAATTTGAATAACAAGAAATATCCTAAAATATTAAATCAAAATTATTTAGTTTACAATATTTGCATTGAAATTTGAAAACAGAGAAAAATAGAAAATAAAGTTCACAGATTACACAGAAAGTGCGACAGACAGAGTAAGTCGTATGAAGAAGCCATAACACATATATATGAATATAAACAATATTTTAAATTCGGAGTTGAAATAAAAGCATAAAGAATTTAGTTTCTGACAAGGGTAATCCCCGACTGCACCTATATTTTATTGGTGTAATGACGGCAAATTATAATACTTCAGCTATTTTTCAAGCGAAAATACTTGAATTAGTTACAACTAGACTAGAATTTTGTTGAATAGCTAAATTCACAATGTGAATGGACAGTGCAATTCAATATATATTGGAGCAAATCGGATTGAATTGGGAACGCCGGCCCATTTTCCGTTTGCTGTGAAATGGATGCAATTGAATATACGAACGCGAAAACCATCTGTCATCGGAAGCGCATAGAATAAGACCATTGCATCGTAGAACAATCGTTCGATTGTCCCCGTTAGACAATCGGGGAATAGCTGGGAGCTCTATTTCTGCCTAGTGTTTAGAAACAATAGCTCGGGGCTGCAATTAGTTTATCCGATAGATGGTGGTCGAACGAGTCGTAAATCTACTCTCTTGCCACCAGTGGGCGCAGTGTACGTGGCGCCGTATGTAGATTCCGCACGGTTAATTAATGTGGCATGGTAAAGTGCGAGGATGCTCCCCGTTCCCAGTCGGGTTTCGTAAATTGCGCACCCATCTCTCCGATGTAGGTACGATAGCTACAGTTTTGGTAAATTAAAATTCGACGCCTAATGCCGTTACGCAAATGTCCGTGGTGAAAAAATAAACGCAGGGGTTGATTTATGTTACTGCGCTGACCGAAAAAAATATTTACCGAATTTGTTAAGTACAAACAGTATCATAAAAATGACATGTAGGTATATAATTATGTACGTATAAAGAATATATTTACTTATATGTATAAATGAATATATATTTGTCGATAAATGATGTTTTAATAACTTCTGATCCTACCTGATTTGTTTAATGTAACGGAGCTCTTTTCTTGCCCTGAAGAAACTGCATAGAAAACAGCAATTTTATTGAAATCGATTAGGTCCTTTAAAAAAATTCGTTGTTTTTAAATAAAATTATATAATATATATAAAATTATATAATAATTCGTTGTTTTTAAATAAATAAATTCGTTTCTTTTTAAATAAATAATATGTTATCCATCTTATACGTGCAATAAGAACACCGGGTGAATTTACAAGAATGGCCTGCAGAATCAATCGGCTGGTTTTTTAGCAATTTGTGTGATATGCACAAACAGACTTCTAAAAGGGATAGTCAGGAATATCAACTATCGTACCTACGCTTCTTGAGTAGAAAAGTAGAAGCGCAATAATAACTCCTGCCAAAGATATTTGTGATGTTAATGCAAATGCATTCGGAGTTGATAGATATCAAAAGTGGAATAAACTAAAATTCCCTAATTTTGGATTTTCCGATTCGTAGAGCATAGGATGATCAAGACAATTATTAGACAATAACATATCAGGGGCGGAATGAAAGCGGATCTCCTGAGATCGAGTATTTGACAATCACTATTAGCCAACGTTGTTGGACCTTCCAATAATAAGATGTTTTCTTCTGAAATAATAAATAAATTGTATAGATCTATAAATAGAAAAAAAAGTTTAAAACTAACAAAAATAATAATACAAATGTTAAGAAAATAAATGTAAAATTTATATGTAGAAATATTTTGTCCTGGCCTATTCAATGTTACAGTTCATGAAATTTACCACAATCTATTTTTAAGATAAGAACAAAAAGTAATGCTTAAGTGTGAAATCACACGATTTTTTTATAAGGAACGTTTAATAAAAAGTAAATTGAACATCCTCGCATGTATGTATAATAATATTTTATTAACATAATAGACGCTACTGGAGATTATATCTGCAAGAATATCTTACCATCGCAACAGTTAACAACCAACTGAACGCAGAGGTTGTGCGTAACTTTAAGCTCACGGCAGTTTGTCATATGATCTTTCCAATCGCATTTGACTGACGGATCGTCCCCTCATTGTCCCTTCGGTGGTGAATTTCAATCAGCATGCTTTCATGTTTTGCAATAACAAACCGAACCCCGTTCGCAGTGTCGTCCATAAATGGATTTATACATATCGGAGTGTGAATGTTGGATCGACACTACGACTAATGGGTTGAACGGTGCCTGTACTCAGCTAAATTAACTAATTAACTTCTCCGATAAAAAGTTTTAATAAACGAATTATGTAATAAATACTTGCATAAATAAATCGCAACAGTTAATAAAAGGAATACACTAAAAAATCATCGTTAAAAATAATGTCCGTATTGTAATTGATACCACTATTTTTATTTTTACTTTAAGAACAACGTCAATGTTTAAGGTACATAATATGTAGATGTGTATATGGCATTGTTGATAAAAAAAAACTATGCAAATGTAGGTATAAAAATTTACTTATAGGTATATATCTACCAATAACGAATCTAAATGCAAATTGATTAAAACAAAATGAACTAAAATTTAAATCAGACCAAAGCCCTAATTTGTTCGAGGAACAAATCCAAAAGTCAGCCGGTACAGTATTTATCCCCCTTTCTAAACCGACAAACACTCTCTGCTCGAAGGCCGAAGCGTTACATCCACATGTTTACGCCCTTTCGGAAAAACATTAATTCAAAATTTAAAATGTGGCCGTTTTTGTTGGGGAAAAACCCAATGTTGGAGGTAATGTAATTTAATTTGGAAAGCTCCGAAGTAAAACCTTATTATAAAAAGTGTTTGCATTTTTAATTATCTTAATAGTATTTATACCTAATAATTAAATGCCAGATACTCAATATCAATTGATAAGCAAATTTATTTTCTTCATCAAGAAATATTTCAATTGATAGAACAAATATATATTTTAATTGATTAATAAAAATCTAAAAACTAGATAGATATGGAAACTGAAATAAAATATTCTGTAATTCTGTAAATAAAATTTCTTGATTATTTCACACGAGACAATACAACTACAAATACCTTAAAATAACAACATTTTCAAACACACAATTCGGTTTCAATGGACGGACAGGCGCCAGAACCAAATTACCGGAGAAACGAGAATGCTAACCTGTCTCCTTTCAAATTTGATTGTGGCTAACATAACGCCCATGAACTCTATAATGAAATGTCTGGTATAAAAACAAAACTATGGGCATATATGATTAGGTCGATACACGAGTAAGGTAGAGCCACTAAACAAACAACCATTTCAATAATGCAACGTCATCTCGTTCGAAATCACTTATTGTGGGAGTGACTTGCAGTCACACGTGCCTTATGTTGCGCCTAGGCCGTGTTCTTACGAGACCCCCCGAGTCTTAGCATTGCGTAATGTACGATTTGATTGTTCAAATTCAGATAGTCCTTACGTGGATATTAAGGAAATGGTTGTCATGAAAACATCTGACATATTTCTTAATATATTAATCGTATAATTATTAATAAAATTTCGTAGCTTAGCAAGCTTCGGAACATAATTTGACGGGAATATGAATCGAATAACAAAATCTGATTATAATTTGTCTCTTTTTCATACAAACAAAATTCTTATTGAAATGCTTTAGCGCAAAGCAAACACTCCCACAAAAGCCTCAATTCCTATAAAATATCTAATACGAATAGTATCAGATAAGAATCCATAATTTAAAGTTATTTCAAAACTCTATATGTAAATTTCATTACTTGCAATCGTTCTTAATTGTTACAGTAAATGGAAAAGTGGGTTAACAACATTATAAATAAATAACTCATGATTACATTATATGACATATAATTAAAAAATAATAATAATTGTTGTTAGTCTTACTACATACTTACTACTACTACTATTACTAAGTTAGTCTTAGCACTTAAGAACCGGTTTACCTACTTCTGTTTATACGGATACTTATATAAGTTTGTACCTACGAGTATATATTGTATTGAAATAAAAACCTGGCGCAGTGAAGCCCTCGCCATGTTACAATATGATAGTAAGTATAACATTCATGAGGCCAGTATCACATTCTAAAGTAAAATAGAAAAAACATTTGTCGGTCGTGTGTTCGACACCCACAAACATCGACGGACTGTTCAAATGAGGCGCGGCGTCATCTCGGGTTGCGGCGCGTTGGCGCCGGCCGACATATTCGAGAAGTTAGCACACCCATTGAAGGGCGACAAAAAAACAACAATACACCAAAAGCTCAGGGCTCGCTCCGCTTCACTGTATAACAATCGAGCGTAACGAACGAGCCGAATCGATTGCTCAAACAAATTGCGGCGTTTCATCGTATTAAAAAGAGTAAAAAAGTAAATTTAACAAAAGTGACTTGATTGTAAAATGCTGAAAGCAATAAAAATATAAGCCATAGTTTCATATAGCCCACATTGTTTAATTGGTCAATGGAATTAAAATTTACAAAAGCATTAATCATTATGCGAAATCACTGTCTTAATTAGACTGCGAGACGTCAACGGAGGCGAAGCGACGTGCCGGAATAAATCAGGATTTAAATTGCTTTCCGCAACGACACTCCTACCGTCGACTGGGCGTTAATAGCGCGTGCAACCGAAATCTTAGACGCATGTTTGGGAATAATTTTTTACTTTGAAATCGTATATCGTCTACGCCAGCCCCCGCGCGAGTTTAAAATTGTGACGCTGTTTCACACTACACGACTCAATGGATTAAAACACTAATTGAGTAGTAAACATTGATTGAATTTAATTAAACTTATAATTTTACCCTCTCGTTGTTTTCTAATATATGTGATTTGAATTTGCGGATGTAAGAATTATACTAGCATCAAATTTTATTTTAAAAAGGATCACAGGCACGGACTGCCGGTGAGAACTTTGAGATACATTTTGGGCGTTCCTCGATAGATACTTCCGTTAATATTTTAAGTTTCTTCGCGAGGGTTGGTATAACATTTCATAAAATATCAAATAGACTTCTAATCTTACATATTACAAAAGTGCTAATGAACCGTTATGTCTATGAATGGTCCGATATGACTTCATTGGCACAATACATAATATTATAATGTAATTTCTTTCCACAATTATGCAAATTATCTTTGATTATTTGGAAGGCAAACAAACTATTCATAAAAGACTTACAGGAGGTAATAATTCCAAGCGACAATATATTTTCTTGGCTTTCTGTCTGAGGACGAGAGACAAATTAAACCAATTTAAGTAACTTCACGCCTGTAATCCCCGAAGAGGTAGGCAGAGGAATGCAGAACCACTCCCACGTTTCACCAGTTACT
>DWTO01004782.1:0-11237 GCA_018244755.1 Jemadia pseudognetus
GATATTTTTTTATATAATACTGATATATAATTGAGTGAATATTAGCTTCACATGTTAGAGAGTGTATTAAATAGAATAACTTTATTTTCAGATCAATTAAGTTTAACAATACAACTAAACAAAAAGTTGTGGCTGAGGAAATAATTGAGGAAGTAAAGGGTACAGGTGAACCTGTAGCTAAGATTGCCAGAACAGATGTTCAATTAAAACATACAGAAACATCAAGGAAAGAATCTTGGAATAAAAGTATAGGAGTTACATCCAAGAAGCCAGCTTTGGTTAATTTAGTGAAAAGTAAGAAACCACAAACAGCAGTTGCTGGCAGTATACAAAGTGAATCTAGCAGTTCCCTGAAGTGTGCAGTGTCGAAAGATTCAACGTCTTCTTCAGAAGCAATTGAACATTTGAAAGATAACACAACTTCTGGACTCTCTTTGTTGGCGAACTACTCTGGCAGTGATAGTGACTCATTGTGAGTGCATTTTAAAGACTTTCATCTGTTAATTGTATGTACAATACTTTGCATTCTTTACAAATCGAAAGATTAAATTGAATTGAACAACATAATTTCCGTATTTAAAAAACTTTACTCCTCCTTGTTTAATTAAGGGCTGATTTATTTTACATGATTCATTGTACATATCTGATTTCATATTGTAGTTTAAAAGAAGTGCTATAGAGTTAATACTCTATAAAGAATTAATATCTATTCAAATATTTCCTTTTTTAAAGAGGGGAGTAAAAATTAAGTTTTAAGGTAATGAAACTATGGATCTGTCATTTTATTTATCACATGTTCCAAGAGACGTTATATAGAATTTGAGCAGCACTATCATGGTGTTTCGCGTTGGTACACTTTAAGAGAGGCTTTAATAATTGGGTATTACAGCCATCTGATCACAACACAGAACAAAGCTTGTGCTATGGTAACTGCACAAGTGATATTCACATACATCTTTTGTTCCTTATGCTTAACACTATGCTTAAGTAAGTGGGAGTCGAACCCACATCCATTGTTCCAGCAGTCACGGTTATAAACCATTGAAACTACCCGTTAGAGCTTGTGTAACCCTTTATTATCCTTTACTAACATTCCTTACTCTAATGGTTGGTAAAAATCTATACAGAATTTCTCAAATATTTACATAATTTGCATTGAAGTGAAACATGCACAAAAAAATTATCCATATTAAAGTCCATGACGTAATTTACCAAATTTGATATATTTCATCAGTGTCATGGCTTATTATCGAAAGCAACTGAGGTTTGAAAACAATTTCCTGTAGGATCTGTCGGTCCCATCGAAAATGGGATTACGGTAAACTGGCTTCAGTCGTCACGATGAGTGAATGTAAAAAGCGCTGTGAATGACACCTCTCCGTCGCCGTGCGGAACAAAAACGGATTACAGCGAGACGTGGGTGACAGCCAGCGAAGGGCCGCGCTACTAAACGGAATTCCTATCTCGCTGTTAGGGCTACCTATGAATTCAAATTTCACTAGATACTTAAATTAACATACTTAATTTCTTTTTGAGTCAATAATTTTAGAGTTATCTGCGGAAGTATTATAATACTGGTGTATTGTTAAATGTGACACTAATTAAATTAACTAGAACCAAAGAGTCGAACATTTATGCTATAATTTGAATATTTGTAGACGCGAATTGGACTGGAATGATTTGTTCGTGTATTGATACTTACACCTTAATTAATTATAAATATGGTCGTAATAGTGTCTATTTCATCAATTTGGCTCATTGACAGCCCTAGTCGTTTCCATTTTGTTGCTGTAACCTTTCATTTATTAGCAGTGTCAGCGAATTGACGCAATAGGATTATGTGGCGCTTCTCTCTTCTACTCTAATACAAGTGAATTGGAATAGTCAGATTCGTGATGGTTTTTTGCCCTTCTTCGGACTGCCCTTTTAGATAAAAAATTTTAATCTGCCGATTTGGTACGGCTGATGAAGGAGTGACACATCTCCGAAACTGTTTGTATACACGCAAGTTTCGAGTCTTATGAATATAAAAACGCAGGCCAGACTTGTAGGATAGAGATACTTGGCATTCGTAGCTCTCTGCCTGCCCGGTAAAGGATCTGGTGTGACGATATAGTGATTTGTCTACGTTATAGTTAACAGTATATCTAATTTCAACGATAAACTAAGTTTTAAAAACATACAGAATGTTATTCTCAAATTAGCAGCAGTTGTAGCTCAGTGATTTAGAATTGAACATCCCATTCCAGGGTTGCCGGGTTAGAATTTTAATGCGCACCTCTTAAAAAAATGTGTTTTTAAAAGGAAATGTAAATGAAATATAAGGCAACCTACATACGTTATAATTGTCTATTATAATTTAACATCTCTAACTCACGCGATGTTTGCCGACGCCTGCTTGACCACCATTGTAGAGTATAGCCTTAAACCTTTCCATTTTGAGAGGGGACCCGTTTCCAACAGTGGAACAAGAACACTGGCTTAATGATGATGATAATTCTTATAGACGTATACGTGTTAATGGTCTACTTATAATGTCCGTATGACTCCGTATATTTCATAGAATATTAAACCCAAGCGCACATTTTATACTATACGTTAATCGGTAACTGAAGTTCTATATTTCCAATCAAGTCCAATCAAGATCTCTCAGAATACATTACGTATACCTAAGTTGTGTCTAAAAATTGAAAAATAAATGCGAATATATTAGTAATAATGCCTTGCACTTAATCTACATAATATACAATTTAGGAAATAAAAGCGAGCGGTGTATCGTCATAATACGCAATTAGTAAATGACCGTCGACCACGCCCATATGGTGGGAAATGTTTTAAAAAATTAATGTTTGACGGCGCGCTGCGGATTCCTGCAAATCGGGCTCCAAACAAAAAGCTCATCAGAGCTCACGGTTTCGAGATAAATACGGCTCGTATCCCAATTTTTTCATCGGCATAAATATTGTTTTTTCGAAATGTAACGGCTTCGGGCCCACACGTCGGATTTCAGTTCTAAGAAGTAGAGTTGTCGCGGCGCCGATTCTGTGTTGTTCCTTACTCGTCTAATAAATAAAAGGCTGCTTGGGAAATATTATGTTACGTCTTGGGGCGTTTTTTTGGGTGAGTGCGTGCGGCGCGGCGGTCGGGCGCTTCGGCCGCTCGCGCCTGGCCAATGGAGCATATACTTCTTGGATCTTGGAGAAATGATATGTGCTTTCTACTTCGTATAACCATTGTTTTTAATATGTAGCATCGTTTACTTTTCTTTTATCAATAACATTGTGGTTAATAAGATGGTTCCATTCGAACTGTTGCATATTGTTAACTGTTTCTTTCGGCATCCCTATTTCCACCTGGAATCATAATCAGTTACGTGCTTTTCGATTTCTTATAACTGAATACCAAAAAAATGAACATTTTATTATTTCTCATTTTATTTACATTATCATCATTGTTCCACTGTTGGTCAGGGTTTTCTTTTTTATATTGAGAAGGTTGCACGCCATAGTTAGTGTCGCTGGCGGAGTGTGGACAGGCAGACTGCGCACACCTTAAAGAACATGAAGAACTCTAAGGTCTAAAGGTACCTATATTTTCCTTCAACGTTGTAGCAAATGATGTGTAATCTAAAAAGCATTTAACTATTAATAGTTAAAGCCAGGAAGAAGACATACCCAAGACCCCCGAAGTGGGAGGTGGAATCTAGACCACAAGACTATTAGTGTTCCTCTATTTACATACATACATTACGGAATTTTAAATTTAACGGCTTTCCGTCATTTGTGGTGTGATGGTCACAGTGGCGGGTGGTATTAGGTAATTTTAATTGAACGTCATTATCCCCAGACCGCGTGGTTCCCAGCTGGAACAATCAGCGCTTATCCGGCTATTGTTGAACACCGGATGCCTCCGCGTATGATTGATTAAAAAGCCGCAAATTATGCATCCCACTATAAATAAAGTTGTTAATGGAACGCGGCTCCGCTAGTAATTGGGCCTTAAATTCCATCTCATAAACGCACACAGCCGCCTGAGATCAAACCCCTCTATCCTTTACATATCCTGCCGGCGAGCAGGGACTCGTACCGTGAGCACGAACCGGTATCGGTCACACAACAATCGCCGTCCCCACTGCGACGCTCAGACCCTCAAACTACTCGTCAGAATTACATTCTTACAGGCACCGGTCGATAGAAACATATCCACAACAGCGTTTGCCCAAAGTTTGCAGTTAACATTTAAAGAATTACATTCAGCTTTTTACAAAGCTTTCCCATTATCTACGCTGCGTCCCGCAGACGCACAAAACAATCGTTTCAAATCGTCAATACAATCTACATAGTCTTCCTTGAAAAAAAACACAAAAAAGTTGTTATAAATTTCGAGTAAATAAGCCAAAAGTTAAAAATTATAAACTTTTTACAGGGAATGCGATACATCTAGAGTAACACAATATACGCAAATTATGGAGACGGATCAAATTCCGTTGTGCCTTTATGTTTGAAAATACCGGTCTATTTTGTGATATGCTTGTACGCGCAATACACACGTGTGCGCGACGCATGTGGACACAAACCCGCGCCTGTGTGAGTGCCACGAAGGTCGTTCGCACACAATGAGAAACCTCAGAAGACGTTCCATTCATAAGTTTAACAACCACTCATTATAATATATTGCTTGGGAATGAGGGAGCAGCGGAGAACTGCCGTACACATCACAGATCTATCAAACTATCATATAACTATCTCTTACAGCAATATTCTATTAGAGTGATAAAAAATCCTTCATGTACGAAACTGAGGGGACGGTTGACGACTATTCCTCCTGTAATCTCCTTAGTGGGATTTGCCGACCAATTTAAATTTTAGTGATTGTTCAAAATTTCCGGATGTACGAGATTAACTAATATAACGCTAATTTTGATTTTTAAACAATTCTTTATGATGTAAGAGCGGAGCGCTCCGTGTGTGGTTTACGGCCGCCGCGAACACAAAGGTGAAAATTAAAAACCTTCAATACGCCCACATCAACGTTCACGGGACTTGATTCCGTCATCGTTTTGTCAATGCTGTATATGATGATGTTGTTATTATCCTTTTATAGAAGAACTATGATTTTAATAAGCAGCGTTTGAATAGCAATCACTTATTAATATAGCAGTGTCACCGCCTAATGTGTAACTCTTGGAAACCCCATAGAAAGTGATCGTACACGAGCGGAATTAAAAGTTTTAGAAAAAAAATATTAAAGCTATATGGAAAATAATCTAAAAAAAGCATGTCAAATTATCATGAATAGATGTTGAAAATTGGCGTTCGGCGTCATTTTAAATGCTAGCCTTTCATTAGAAAATAAATAAAAGAAAGAAATTACTTAAGTACCCAATGATTATGTATTTATAAGCCGGCTAGACTTTCTTGGGATGGTACGACTAGGTACAAGATATACATTTGAAGTATGAATATATAATGCCAGGTTATATTTTTTAATAGTCACCAGCAATAATGATGTTGATCCATAAATTAATTGCTAAGATAGATATGTACCAAAATTTTACAAGAATGTGTTATTCCTTAGATGCTAAATCCGGCAAATTCTTCTGTATTATTAAAAGTGGTTGGATTCAAAGAGCTGAAGATTGAGTTTAGTGGCGTGCTAATGGAGAGATTTACATATGTATATTAGTGCACAGAAACTGTCTGACAAACCTAACCTTATATAGTTTAACCTAAACTAACTTACATCGTCATGCCTAATATGTATTAGTTGTCTAATAATTATTTTTAAGAAATCACAATTTACATTCTTTTATTTTTTTAATTGCCTTTATAATTTCACTGTTTCGAAACTTTTTTGAATTGAGTGTAGCTTTCTTATCCGGCCATCCAGGGTTCAAATTCTTCAATATCTTTTGGATTCGAATACCTTTTCACTAAAAATGTATTTTAATATTAAATATCACTTGCACTAACGGGGAAAGAAAACATCGTGAGGAAACCTGCGCACTTTAGAATTCTTAATTACTTAAGTTCACTAAAGAGTGAAAAGACTTCCAACCCACACTTGGTAAGCATGGCTGACTATCGGCTGAACTCTTCTTATTCTGAAGAGGTTCCCGTGTGCACATTGGCACTATAGAACAGTTGATCATCATGAACTTGACTGATTGTTCAATATAGATACCTAATTTTGGAAAAAAATTAACACGTTAACAGTTTATTTTTTTTAATATAAATATTAGCCGCTTTTTGTTTCTAGTCGCGTGTAAAATAACCCTTGTTTACATATTAAAACGTCCTCTGATAGTTAACTGTTATTAATAGTAATATGTAATCGTTGTCTTGGGAAGTTTTATGTAATCTGGGATAACGAACATACTTGAAAAGTATTTATATAGCAAGTATGGGGCATTTTTATTAAAAAACCAAATAATGGGTCCAACGCGTAATTTGAGACTATGTAGAATTTTCACGTGTGTTATACTATGAAGTATTCTGATAGAGTACACTATTAGATACACGGAAAGGCTGATAAACTGCCCATTAAAAATATGACAGGCAGGCCGTCTACATTCCTGAACAACAAAAGCCGGCCTACGATTAAAATAACACCTCCTTCGTAGAATGTATGCATACCTACATTTTACTTCAGAAGGGTCCATAACGTTTCCGCTGGGGTCCGATGATACCTTTTTTCCGAGTCCGTTGAAAAAACTTGGCGTCCCATTAACAATAAGATCAAAACTAGCCGCGCCACAATGGCCGGCGAGCGCCAGCCTCCGCTCGCTGCGCAGACACTTCCAGGAATCGCGCCCTTTAAAAAGACCAACTCATCCTGGCCTGTGGGAGTTTGCGAACTTGCATTCCTGCTGCACGCCGCGGACTGGCACTGCTAATACCAAATGGCGACAATAATACTTTCGTTTCTCCTATTATGCTGCTAAGTCTGTCGCATTTACGTAACTGCATAATCAAAGCTACATGATAATGAATAGTACAAAAAGAAAGGTGCTTTGTGGTAGTTCGCATTAGGTAACCAACACCCTCTCGCTCCCACACAGAGAAATTTAAAGAAAAACAAAAAACATGGATAAACATTCATACAGGGCCCCCAATGAAACATCTGAAGTGCACATATATTTATAAAATAACTCTTTTATTAAATTTAAACTTTGACAATTATGTAGTTAGATAACATAACAAAGGTGTGTTTTATACATGTTAGTTACAAAACAGCGTAATAATAATTGAAAAAAATACAGGCAGGTATGTTAAAGATGCAAATATATTGTTAATGATATAATTTTTTAAATCATTTTATTGAAGTGATACGAAAAATACAATTTCCTTCCTTACACCTTGCATTTGCAAACCTATAGGTAGGTAATTTTCGCTGGCGACCGGCTGGTCGCGGTACAGCACAGCTTATCACACCTAGACGTAATTGAAAGCCGTGGCCGCCTACGGGCAGCAGCGTAGGTGGTGCGAGAATCCCCTAAGGGAGCCGTATCGTTAGCAATGGACTGGGACAGCCTAATTATGGTGCTGATGGTTTCCGAAATCTGTTTTTCTGTTAAAACTTACAGAAAGGAAACTCAAACCAACTATAAATTTAATTTAATCGTAACATCACGCCTGTTATCCCCGTAGAGGTAGGCAGAGGAGTGTAGAACACTCCAACAGTTCTCCAGTTACGTTTACGTCCCACTATGGAATAGGTGGTGAGCCTATTGCCATGCACCGGGCACACATCCAGACTCCGAGACACGACTAGAAAATCTAAATTAGAAAAATTCTATAAATTTAATTTCATAAATGTAGTCACAAATGTGTACAACTATATGTTGAAGAGAATTATGTCAACAGAGGCTACGCTTGCTTCTTGTAGGTACATTTATGTAGGTAGCTATTAATTCTTCATCGAATCAAAAACACTGAAATAAAATTATAAATAATACACCGTTTGTGCACTTTGGATCTTGCGTATGCATCTTTCACTTGATTGCAAATCATAAGAAATGTGCCAAAATCGACCAAATACTAAACAGTGTCAATTACTGCAATAATGCAACAACAGATACTAACGTAAGCAGGTCGAATGTGCCCTCTACATTATGCAATGCGGTTAGTTTCTATTGTATGACGTAAACAAAAAATCGTCAACAATGAAATAAAAGTAATGTTGAGATTCGAAACAACCATTAGTGAACACCCCCGCGAGGCTCCCACGCCCGACTGTCCTTCGGGGTGGCTACCTCCAATAACTTGATATATACGTCACATCTGTAGTTGAAACCGAAATAAAGCATTTGTTAAGAATTTGAAACACTCCTGGTTATTTGCTTATATACGGCTTTGCTGTATCCGCTACTTCAACTGAAGTTATCCGCACAGTTATTTCACGATGTCTATCAGGAAGTGATATGCTGAAATGAAATATTCAATTACGGTATTAGTCCTTCATACCTATGTACCAAATGACAATAACTATTCTCATATAATAAAAACTTTCAAAAACGTATAGAGGTTCGTTCACTGAATTTTATCTGTACTGTGAATCCCGTCCTAAAAAGATTGTATGTGTGAGTTAAAAATATCATATTTTGATTCATTGAACGTAAATTAATTAAATTAGCAATTAAACTCAATAAACAATCAAATGCGTAAAATTCCATTGATTGTGTCGTAAAAAAAAAATGTTTACAGATTTTGATTTTAGCCATTTTATTCAGTGACGCACAATATTCAGGAAAGACATTAATATTAAGAGGTGATATACTTACTTCAATGGATTCTCCTTTATTTTTCGCACAGCTTGTCCTGAAATCTGAACCTGCCTTATCATATTCATATTGGCAACACCTTTTAAATTAGTCCAAAGCCTATGTCCAGCTGGGGGCTGCAATAGACTGAAGATGATGATGATGAACATCTTAGAACATTTCACATAAGGTCATTTGACCCTAGATTAGCCAGATTGTATGTTATTTAGTAACTAAAAGGATGATAACCTACATGTACAAATGTCTGAATATATGGATATTATACAAATAATTTATACCTAAATACCTACAGACTAAACACTCCTGCTTTTTTCATTTGACACACAAACATTCGTCTTAGGTGGTCAACAAACCAGTCAAGTTCATCATAAAATAATTGTAAAATTGTACTGGGAATTGATATGTAAAGCTTAAAGATAACAAAATTTTACACACCTTATAATTGAATAATATAATGTCTATAATCTCATTGTAAGTTCGATTGTATGAAGCCGTTTTCAATGTGGTATTTTTACAATTATTTATACTGAAAAGAGAGTTAAATACTTAAGTATTGCACAAATACTCAAAGTATACCACTCGGTTTTGTTATTTTACATTACAGCCTATTCCGATTTTTTCAGTGTGCTGGTAACATTATAATTTGTGTGATGTATATATTATATTAAAGGTTTATAATTTCCACATAGAAACACTGGTCATATTTTATAACACAGATACATAAGTACTCTATAAATCTACAACAATAAGCAGCATGGCGCTCGTCGAGAATGCGGTCCTCCAACATTTTATTTTGTTACCAGAGCGTTCGCGCCTGTACACAACCAAAGGCATACCTTTCTCACTTTATGATGATGACTTTGAAGTTGCTCAGAGTCTCGACTTAAAATTAGTCGAAAACGATTTTGAAGGTTAGTTAAGAATGCAACCTAGACATTGTACCTAATTTAATATTCGGCTAAGTATTTTTGTGTAGTTGTTAAAAAACATCAGCTGTATAATTTGTTACTGAATATTTCTAATTGATTACATTCAAATGTTTATTCTCAAGAAAAATTGTTACACTTACAATATGTACATAAGAAATTCCACATCGAACATTTGTGTAACAATGTTTAAGCACTTGTAATAAACTCCTTGCAACTTCCTAAATCACTTTATTCGTTTAACGATACACGCACGTACATAATTATAAAGCCTTTATACCTACGTATGAGCGTAGGCCACAGTTATGTAAAAAACGGGAGCGTGTGCGGTGTACGATTGTGCACCCGCTAATAAATCTATCACATACATATCTACGGAAAGCAACGGTTCATGAATGGAGTGTGTGCCGAGGCGTTATAGTAAACACATGTATGTAGATTGTTGCTCCACATGTGAGTGATGCAGTACTGACTCCCATAACGGACGGATCGCTTATCAAAAATCACTGACCTTTGGACAGGCGGTTAGTGACAGATACAT
The DNA here is from genome assembly GCA_018244755.1 of Jemadia pseudognetus. Classification (NCBI taxonomy): domain Eukaryota; kingdom Metazoa; phylum Arthropoda; class Insecta; order Lepidoptera; family Hesperiidae; genus Jemadia; species Jemadia pseudognetus. Next base: position 10,250 of record DWTO01004782.1, read on the forward strand.
GGGAAATGCGACTCGTATGGGAACTAGGTGACTGGAGGCTCCTTCTATGAATGTGTTTTGAATCTGTTTTAACTTTATCCTTATCTAATTTTTATTTAATGCAATGTTTTAAAGTTGTACTTTCTCTTATAGTGCTTTAATTTTCTTTGTGTACCACAATACATCTGACTAAATAAAACATGTTCATAATCGCATACGGCTATTTTACAACATAGTCCATCTGGAATGTAACATAATTAAATGCACATGTTGTTAAATTTCGTATTGTCTGACTTCATTCCCAATTATGATTCGTTGAAAATTTTATTCATACGCCATTCCATGGCCATATTACACAATTCGTATACGGGCAGAGGGTCGCAATGACCTCACAGATAATTCCGCAATGTTCATAGTATAAATTAAACACAACATAATAATCACATCGTATAGTACCCCATTCGTTAGATTAAGATCCCCTAAATTTGCTCGACGAGGCAATTGTGGCGAATTCATGGCACGTGACCACTATTTGGCCAGCTATATGGTTGTGGCAGCAGTTGTTAAAAATTGTTTTTATTCCGTTCTTGAATTAAGTCATCTCATAGCCGAGCCCATGCGGGCCGTTAATTAGCGTTCCACGCGTGCAAAGAGAGGGACTGCCGCTTAATCGTAGGAGCTGGTTATAGTCGGTTTGTGGTATTTATTCGGATAATATTTATTATAAAAAGACTTTATTGAGTCTACGTCGATAAGAGTCGGGAAGGCGACGAGACGGTTCATATCCGGCCGATATAGCGATAAAATGCTAACATAAACACAGTGCAAACAATTTATTAATGCCTACGTAATCGCTATAATAGCTTTACCGAAATACTTCGGGTCACTTTCGTTCATGTCTGGTAGTTTTACATTGGTGCAAATGAAACAACAATAGGAAATAAGGGGAAAAGGCAAGAACGAAATTCGAACATCACTCTCATTGATCGAAAGCTTTGTTAATAGTTTT
>DWTO01004783.1:0-11236 GCA_018244755.1 Jemadia pseudognetus
GCAGTTCTCCCAAGATATTATTATTATTCAACAGCTAAGACTACTTTAATGTCTTATCTCTAACAATCGTTATATCTATCCTTTTCCCGCAGTAGTTTCCTGACGTTCCTGTTCACAGCTAGGCAAAGTTGGTGCTTCAAACGTTTGTTTTCCATTTGCAACTTTCTGTCCTAAAGAGATGGCAAAGTTTTTATTGACGTCATAGTGACGTGAGAGGTTTGAGCTGTTTGCGCTATGGTTGTTACTTTTAGGAAACAAACACAGTTACTTTACATTAGCCTTTTATTTTAGTGTAATTAGTAGGTAGTATTGTTAAATTCTCTTAGTAAATACTGCTACGTAATTAAATGATAAACCGTATAAGTGGTATCACGACGTATTCGTTTACTATGAAAACGAAGTATATCTGTTCTTAAAAAACATACAAGCATTTCGGTAAACAGCTAGCTAAGATTTGTACTCCAGACCACTGCAGAGGATGGCTAAAATATAAGCTATCAAAGAAACTACACATTTTGCGTCTTTTGCTTTTCGCATTTGTCGCTCTCAAAACAAAATATAATATATAAATTCGATTTTCGATGTGGTGATGAAATGTGTGCACTTTGTTCCCGGGACATTAGATCAGCGACCCCTATTTATAGCGTTAGATATGTTAAATATATTTTGCTTTCGTCCGTATGATGTTTCTGTAATCAATTTCTTATAGCGTTCATGCTACATTTTACTAACTGCATCACTTACAGACAATCCTGCTAAGAATCAATACTAACTAATAGTACTTTTGACGAATTATACTAAGTATAATATATTACACTTGCAGTGTAAGATTTTCTAGTAGTGGCTTGAAGACTGGATTTGTGCCCGATGCATGACAATAGGCTCGCCACCTATTCCATAGTGGGACGTAAACGTAACTGGTGAAACGTGTGAGTGTTCTACATCTCTGCCTACCTATTCGGGGATAACAGGCGTGATTACACTTGCAGTAGGTTAATATATGTTGGCACAACCTCTATTTTCGTCAGGGTTGGTCGGTCCCTCCAAAATATCCTACAAGTGGGTATCTATAGTAAAAGCAGCTCACGGTCAATAAGATAAACCTAACATACGACGGTACTGCCGACGAGGGCGGCAGGTTATCGGCTTTAATGCCTTTTAAGGAGGAAATGGGGCGAGTTCAGTGAAATTATTTCTCTTTGGGTAAAATATTACTGGCGACTAATGTGGAAAGTTACATCACGTCTGGAATCCCTGAAGTGGTAGGCTGTGTAATGTAGTTAACTCCCGAGTTTCACCAGTAACGTTTACGTTCCACAATGAAATAGGGGATTAGCCTATTGGCCCTACGCCGGGCATAAATTCAGACTTCGAGGCACTTGTAGAATAGCTAAATTAGAAAATCGAATAGTGCCCTTTGAACCCAGGTCCTCCCGATCGATAGTCACGCGTATAACCAACGCGACCAACGAGGCAGTCAAGTTAAGGTACGATAGATACCCATATACCTACAATGCAAGCTCTTATTTCTGAAGGCTTGAAGGATTAAGATGTAATCAAATGCATATAGTAATACGAAAAGCTTTTACATCGGCCACTGTTTCCCTTGAAATCATATTTTGACATTTTTTTCAAAAGTTGACAATGAAAAGTTATAGACCATTATCAACCACATAATACCGCTTAAATAGACAGTTTTCTACTGTGTTTTTCAGCAAATGAAACTATTAACTATCTAAAAAGAAAATAATTTCATATAAAAAGCAAACACCAAAAGTCGAATCCTAGATATCATATGCATATGTGTATTTTTTTAAGTTGACACTGCTACTGCGGTTCTTCCCGACCGCTTTAACTTGACAGAACCACTATCGCGCGCCCAGATATGTCTCTAAAAAGTCAAGCGTTCCACTCGAGCGTAGAAAAAGAATTCGTATACATCCTCTTTTCATTCAGCAGATAATATTCAAAGCATTTCCAACTGGAATACTGCACGAGCACTCTCCGCTCTCACAATACTCTCATCAATTGATGGCACTCCACGTCAGATACAAGCCGACATTCAAAAGGTTTGAGGGTGAGGGATCAAAGTTAATTCAAGTGATAAGAGCCTATTTACAGTGCTTAGGGCGTTGCGCGTTATTTACGATTTTAGATATTTCCAAACATGTCCGAAATACGAGGTGACTGTTCTATTTAAAACGTTTATCGAATTAATAAAATCATGTTTTTATTTCTGTATCGCAATCTATTTAAGTCGGCTACGCCGCATTGGGACAGCATGACAGACTCTGAGAATAGGCCCGTATCTAACAGCAGAATGACAGGAGGGTGCTGGTAATAATGTAGGCGTTCAAGAACCATTAATTAAGTCTTCTCACTTGAGTACAGTAGAAATTATAAAAAAATTGACTGTCGTTTTACCAATACTTCTAAGAACTTTTCGAAGCCATATTCACTAGTAGCTTTATCTACTTTTAAAGTACACTCACTCAACTCAAATAATGACTCTTCGTGTCAGACACAAATCAAAAGCGATAATGCTTAACTTTGAGGGACCAGATCCCTTTCGCGCTTAGATATTGTATATGTCTTGAATTGTCTACCTTGTTGGTCGTGTTGGTTGAAATCGCGACTGCCGATCGGGGGGTTCTGGATTCGAATTTCGGGTCGGGCTCTTCTGGATTTTTCTAATTTCGATGTTCTAGTAATGGCTAGAAGTCTAGATTTTTGTCCGGTGTATGGCAATAGTCTCACCACCTATTCGATAGTAGGACATAGACGTAACTAGAGAAACTTGGCATTGTACTACACTTTTCTGCCTACCTCATCGGGGATTACAGGCGTAAACTTACATAACATTAATTCCGAATTGATTGATAAATATTAAGCCTGACTGAAATAACTAAAATTATATGTATTATTATGAAACTTTTTAAATTATGATTGATGATGATGACACGATTAATTATTGTACATGAATTAATAATTTGTCATCCATTGTTAAACCAGACAGGCGTTTTGAATTACCCATCGCCAAGAGCTAAATTCAATAAATAATTAGTGAATTCAATACCGCAATTAGTCCTTAACGTCCTTTAGCATAATTATAATCATAAATATCCGTTGATCGCGAGTTATGAACAAAATTATCGTGTCTCCGATAACAAGTCTTAACAATGTTCAATAAATGCCGGTAATCATGAACCAATTTGATATTGTTTATTAATATTTCACTCTCTAGCTGTATTATTAATTATTTTTCCGTGCATCTCGTGCAAGCAAGAGTTAATAATACTTAAGCCTTGAACCTTGCGTACAGAAACCTGCCCTTCTTAGACTTACCTTGCCCTTGTTGCTATAATCGTACTTATCTTTCAAATTATAGTTAATGATGATCGGTATCTGAGTGATACAAGTGTAGCTCTTGCAGAAATGTCAAAACATTGCCTAGTATAAATATGTCGAGCTTACGGTGCGATTACGAAGCGTTATGCTACTTACGAACTACTGTCGTCTTTAGAGTAGGCTACCTCTTTGGGGATCACAGATGATGTTACAATGTTACGTTGCAATGAAGATGAGTTGCCCACCACGGGCTGTTATGATGTAATTCATGGAAACATGTTTATTGTAACGTTTTTGATGTTTAATTAGCAACATCATCAGCTAATCCGTTCACTACTGGAAATAAGCCTCTACAATAGCTCGCTGCTGAGTTTGATCTTCGACTCTTCGTAACCATGCGCTGCCAGCCTCTACGTATATCGTCACTCCAACGAGTTGTAGATGTTTAGTTTTAACTTAACATAAGGTCACAACAAAATTATAGAATATTGACAGCTCCGACGTCTGTACATTAAAACAATATTGTAATACAAGTCAAAATACAAATCCTTAAATATAGTAATTTAATTTTCAAAATGAAAATTTCAAAGTTCTTTTTTTAAGTAAATAATTTCAACCTTCCGAAATGAATTAAACTCGAGCGTTACCTTACTAATTTACCTTATATCTTTGGAGTGTTCCTCCTCTTTAATAACACCTTAATTATATTTCGCACTGGAACTAATTTATCCTCGAAAACCTAAAGGAGCTCTTGACAAATATTAACGACCAACTCAATTAATAATAATTTTTGTTTATTTATTCACGTATTTGGGACATCCAACGAGCAATCGCTACACTTAATTAACCCTAATCTCGTAACGGCCATGAATCATTTGACGGGTATTTTATCGATACAAAAGTTTTAAACCTATTTCACTTATCGCCAGGGGTAGTCGGTTCGATTTCCAGCCAGGACAAAGATTTATGTGGTGAGCGCAAGTAGTTGATTTATGTGTGAGTGTAGAAAATTTTATTAATTAATATAAGCTCATTTATATGTATATTATGTAGTTTGTCGCTGTCTGGTTGTCATAGCAAAGGCTTTCTACAAGTCTTTTTACAATTCGATCGTCTCGTGAAGTTATGTCCTAAGATATTAATGTAAAATACTGCTAATTTGTTGATAGTTAATGAAATCTGTTGAATTATCATTACAGAAAATAAAGGTTAGCTTAAAATATCGTATAATTATATCGACAACTTATCTGGGCTCCGATCTATTCCGGGCATTGAGTTATTACGCTTTGCGGCTTACACAATTGAATTATCTATATTTTTATATTTATTTATGGGAAATGAATAATAAAAATGATTTATAATGGTTCACAACGACTGATAACGGTAATGATTTACTTTCATTTTTAATCAATTTTTTATTACCTATTTTATTTTTTTTGTATTAAAGAACATCAAGTTTGAGAAGATACAGATATTTCGCAATTGATCCTCCCTACCCACCACATAGAGAACCTGGTGTGATGACACAATAATAATAATTACATGATTATTTCATGACAATTTGTTGCTTGTAAAATACTAATTACATTTTACATGGGAGCAAACTTAAGGCTTAGTCATGTATCAGCGCGGACAAAGGCGTTAAGACTGATTGATTTACTTCGAGTTTCCGTCGCGCTGGCTCGAGTGACGTGAATTATGAGTGCTTAGCCCCGATATGCATTGTCTGTAACAATGTCCATTGGTGTTGTGTTAATTTAGTGAATTGTTACATAACCGATGTGATACTATGTTAACTTAACAGTGTGTTTATTTTGTACATGTGGAATGCATACATTCTCCAATTTCCTTCAAGATAGTATATTTGGAATTTGTTGTTCTGATTGATAATATAATAATAATATAAAAATTCCACTATCGATCATACCTACATTTGGTACAATCATTTTACCTAGTAACATTCCGTGATGGTGCTCTTGTGGCTTTTATTCTAAATTTGTCTTGTAGGTATTGCAAATGTTCGCTGCACTATTGACATTAAGTCTGTGTGGAGCTTTTAGTGTAAAACCTTGTTAATTTACCTTCACATTAATTCTATAATAGGCCTTTATTAAAATTAAAGGCGATATAGACAATATAAGTATTGGTTTTCGGGAAATTAAATATTAAATTGAGTAAGATTTCCTAAAGCTTTAGAGCTTATTTTAACAAAATTCTCTTAACACATTACACGTATACTACAGTGACAGACAAGAAGAAGGACAACGCATAAGTGATAGACGTCTCTTAACTTTTAAAAAGCAATTAAATAAATTTATATACATATAACAACATATTTTTATTTCGGCATAAACTAACATCGGTAAGCCATCATTGATGTGCTTCGCATATCTGCGCATGCGCATGCTTGTATGTGTATGAGTTTTATAAGGTGTCGCAAATATTTCATTTACTGAAAGTGTGTAGGTAGCCTTAATTTATCATGTTAAAGAATTAAGAATACAGCCTTAGGTGTATTAGAATAGGTAGTCGAGTTAGTAAAGGTTGTCAATGAGATTGTAGCTACGATATTACTTTACGATATTACTGTACAAAAGGTTTCAGCTTTTTGTATTTTCGTTAACTTGTTAATTTACACACGTCAACGAGTAGCGGTTGTTCGAAAGCTCGCAGCTCGGCTATTTATTGCGTCAATTGAATGCCGATTATCGCTATTAAGCCACGAGGATATATCTGTGGCTTTCATTATTTTAATCGTTTAATTCTGTGTACTTACTGTCAATTATTTATCGCATTGCTCAGTGACAGAATTGTTAATTTCACTCGCTGACTTTCGTTGCGCAAATACCAAGCCTTACACCACATTGTTAACTTTTCAGGCGGTGCAGATGTCTAAAGGCGATAGTGATATTAAATTGAGCAATACCTCCTCCTATTTATTCCGGACAAGTAGCATAACTAGTAAATCGTGGGAACCCACTACATTTAGTTGGCTATCACAGAAAAACAGGTGTGACGTTACGTATGTGTTTTAGAAATATAATTTTTTTTGTATACAGCTTAGATAATAGCACTAAAAATAATAATCTTCTAAACACTAGAAGGTATTTGCTGCGACAAGCAATTTCGGCCTTTGTGTAACCAATATATCAGCGGTGATTCACATCGCCCTTTGTGCTTTAATATACCGTTAACGCGGCGGTTTAGAACGTATGTGTGGCGGCATTGCTAGCGGGAACACTCTTATACAATAATACTTTGCATATTTTGAATTTGATCGATGCGGGTGTCAAATGAGACCGAGACCACCTATCTTGACTAAAGAGGTCGGGAACTGGCTGATCGGAGTATCAGAAGTCTCCAATACCAGCGTGTATCTATGAAGAGAGGGGCGAACGAAGGAAAAACACGTCAGGTGTTTAAGGGAAAATGTGTGACAATGCAATAATAATAATAATGTTTCTGAATTATTTGAACTTATATCCGTGCTAGTAGATAATAGAACGCAAACAGATGTCAATTAAATTTAATATCGGCTATGTACTGTCCAGTCCCTTTATCTTCAAAAAGTTTCGCTATATTCTATAAAAGTCTACAGCTGGACAAAGAACTACCCTAATCTCTGGCATACCATCCTGGCCTGGCCTTTTAGAATCCAGATACCTTGAATATCAAAGATATACCCTTCATCAATGTGTTAGCTTCTATCGCATATCAGAAAGGGACAAAAGCAAAAAGAAAGTAAATTAATATACCTACAATAAATGGGCATGCTTAAACAGCATCCTTCAGAACCTATTTGTTGTCTTCGGAAGCATAGAAAGGCTTGGGGTAAAGATCAACGTACAATTGAAGCCTTTCGTTTAATGATAAAGGAGCTACACTACAGATATATTTTAATATAAAAACTTCTTTGTACTTTGATAGCAAACCGCAATTTATTATAAAATAGCATCCATTAGATAATTGTAAAAAAAACAGATGCATTAAGCAATGGAGTAAAAAGTACAACAAGAAAATGATTTTCTTATTATATAATGGACGAAGCTCTTTTTCATACCGTTATAATGAATAATTATCTGAAACATTTGCATAAAGATGCCGGGTGTTTTAACGAAAGGGTGCGTGTTTTCATTACCCGGTTATAACCGGTTATAACCTAACCCTGCATAATAATTACATAACGAGGGCAAATTGACTCGGTTCTTAGAAGGGTGGCTATTTGTTCGATAAATTAAGAGGGCACTTTCTTCTTAACTAGCCTTCCCCAGCCGCTTTACTTTGTTATTCTTTATCTGGATTTCATTTAATTTACACAATTTGAGATAGTTCGCAAGGTACGTTAAAGAAAAATTATTAATATTATTTTCAGAAGTTACAATTATTACCAGTGGTAAATCGACTTACCCATACATATGTCAAAGAAATAATAATTGAGTAATCCTTATTAATGAATTGATGCCCTGGCATTCCTTAAGTTACAAAATGATGTGCATATTGAATATGCAGTGTCACACGCTGTACCTGTGAAGAAAAATCCTGAGGAAACCTGAACTTGTTAGAGTTTTATATTTATGTGAGTAAATTCTCCCAACTCGAACTTGGCCTGCATGAGTACTATGGTTTAAACCCTCTTGACGAGATAGGAAACCCGCGTCGAACAGTAAAACAATGAAATGGTTGATGACCAATGAATTCCCCAAGGGAAATAAAACGATAAATAATTCCGGACACCTCCATAAAAAAAATATTAATTTTGACGAACTGTATCAACCGAAAAAAGCAAATAGGGGAAGCTTCATTTATATTTAAATTGAAATGATACCGACTGTTTGCTTTCCTGGACGATACTTCCGATCGGTAGCGGCAAACAAACTCGTAACTCGTACACGATGACACATAGAGCCTTTTTAATTAGTTCCGAGAGGAATGCATGTTTCGGATTAATCACCGCACGTTCTCGTCACATGTAAATTTATCTACAAGTACCTACTAAAGCTCGATCGTATTAAAAATGAATGAATATGTGTATTTATGTAAAACAAAATTTTCCATTTTTGTGACTACTTCGTTGGTCGTGTTGGTTGCAAGCGCGCCTGCCGATCGGGAGGTCCCGGGTTCAAAATCCGAGTCGGCCAATACTGGATTTTTCTAATTTTGATTTTCTACTAGTGGCTCGGAGGCTGGAAATGTGCCCGGTGTTCAGCAATACGCTCACCACCTATTCCAAAGTGAGACGTAAACGTAACTAATGAAACGTGGGAGTACTACACTCCTCCGCCTACCTCTTCGGGGATCGCAGGCGTGATGTTACGTTTATCAATTAATTTTGCTCATACTAGATACGAAATTGCTATAGAAAAAACTATATACCATTTCCGCTAATCGCTCCACCGTTGCTCCCGCTACAACTGACGCCGAACCCAAAACCCACCGATGCCTATTAATACCTGTGACTGGAAAATCGACCAGTGATTACTATTTCACGCGCGATTACATCGATTTCGTATACGCTTTTACGTGTGCCTACATATAAATTATACAGGATTTGGAAAGTCAACTACATGGACGTTTTAATCGATTGCAATCATAGCATGACAACAACTTGTTCATTATATTCTGATGATTTATTACCTCACATTACCCTCGTGTGGTAGCTGCAAGTTCCACGGAGGACCAAGAGGCGTGGGCCTCCGTAGGAAAGGCCTACATCCAACAGTGGAACGGTAAAGGCCGATCTGATGACGATGATAAATAAATAAATAATGATGAATCTAGACAGAAGCTGGATGCGGCAAGCCGAAGACAGGGTGCGGTGGCGCTCTATGGGAGAGGCCTATGTCCAGCAGTGGACTGAGATAGGCTGATGATGATGAGACAGATAATACTTATATCTGCTTATAATTTGGTTGACTAAATCATTGTTGTTGTACCATTACGTTAGGTCCAGTACAAGGTTGGCAGAGAGCTCAGAGTATCGAATATCTCTATCGTTATAGACTAAATTAGTGACTGACTTATTCAAAACATTGCAAAAGCTAAGTGGAAAGTGTAGGGGCTGTTTGGCTAGAACTGGGCTGGAATTTGACTGGAACTTTCCAGCGCTATTCTCGAGGTTTATATTATTAGATGAGGCTCGTTACGTTTTTGTGCCTTTACAATGCTTTGGTGTTTATTTAAACACAACATTACAAATACAATGAGAATTATAATGCAGCTTAACACAGAGGTTAAGGAGTTCAGGAGTTTTAATAAAGTAACGGAGAGGTTTTAAGAATGAGACACTGAGGTCGAGAGGTTTTAAGAATAGAACAGAGGGGTTAAAGTGTTTTAAGTAAGAAACGGAGAGGTTACGGGTTTTAAGAAAGAGACAGAGAGGTTATGGGTTTTAAGAAAAAGGGAGCACTGCATGAAATAAATGTGCTTTATACGGAACACTTGTAAACATTTTTCTGTTCATTAACATCGCAACCCGCTTACAAAAAGCTTTTTTATTAAAAAACTTTAGTGCTTCGTCGTGTCAGTACAGCGCAGGTCACCTGTACCGAGGTGAAGTATAGGGGAAATACTGGAATAAAACTTTAAACCGAGCGAAGCTTAAGCTAACGCAAATATTTGAGAACGGGCTCCGCTAATGTATGAAAACAGAGTAAAAATCACATGCATTTACTAGCCACTGGAATATTCTCACAATCTGAATAATGAAGTGTTCGTAGTTTTACTATGCAGATTCAGAAACAATGGGTTTTTGACAACAATTATCTCATACACTGATGCCGATAATTTATAAAACGATCCGATTAAGTTCCCCAGGTTGGTGAAACACCTGTAAAATTGATATAGCAGTGGTAGCTTGCTTGTTTGAAATTCAGCCCTTGTCTCCTAAGGGCCCGTTCAAATCACAGGGCGCGTCTCTTTACAAAACATGTGCGTTTTACTTTTAAATATAATTTCCTATTACGTTGAAAGAAAACATCGTGAAGAAACCTGCACATCTTAGAGATCATAAATAAATCTCTTAAGGTTAGTGAAGTCTGCCAACCTACACTTGGGCAGCGTGGCAGACTGTGGTTTCTATGCCGTGTCATTCGAAGAGGAGAACCGTGTTCCTACAGTGGAACGATAAAAGGGTCGACTAAAATTGATAATAATTTATTATTAATAATTAATATGTATTAAAAGAATAAATAGTACAAGTACGGAAAAAACCTTTATTCCAAGTTCGTACATCCACTAGGTACGTAAATTATCGTAGATTTGTATTCAGCAATTTATCTAAATGGCTATATGTAGCGTCATAAAGACAAGATGGGTGTGAAAAAAGCCCTTGTTCGAAGTCACCAAGTGATTGGCGAATTCTCTGTTACTGATTTCCGCTAGAATTTTTAACGTAATGAATAATTTGTTTTCACTGGATTCCTTTTTATAGAGAGATAAGTAAAAAAGTTATATGTATAGGATAGCAATGTATTATCTATAGTTTTTATTCCATATTTTATTCAATTATGTACATACACACAAACATATATCGTTCGTCTATTTAATTCTATTTTTTTTGTATGAAACCAATCAATTCGCTTCACTATATCAAATTTCGGAATATGTGGGTATTGAAAGATATTTTTATATACAAAATGCTACAATATATTTGGGGTTTGTATGATTTGAAGAGAGTGATCAATGTAAAAGAAGGACATCAAGTCTATAAATTGATATGGCTGGCCGTAATTGTTCTGGCGAACCGATATATTAATAATATTTTAAAACCTCTCTTACAACCATTTCATATTAAAATTTTCTATATGTAATCTGTTTTATATGTATATTTATTATATATAAATATATGTATAGTTATTATGTATATATGAGTGTGTATATGTACATTATA
>DWTO01004784.1:0-11236 GCA_018244755.1 Jemadia pseudognetus
GCTCGACCCGGGAATCGAACCCAGGACCTCCTGATCGTCAGTCGCACTTACAACCAACACGACCAACGAGGCAGTCATACATATAAATATATGCTTAGATTTTTTACACCCAACCATAGAACAAAAACCTGTGTTCATCATATACGTAAATATTTATACTGGGTGGTAATAGAACCAACGACCCCCGACCCAACATTAAAATTCAATAAATACTACACCAGCGGGCCAACCCGTAGTATGTATTTGTATTTGAATAAATGCTCACTTTTATATATGTAATTACGCAGCAGTCTGCTGTTGTGCGGCTAAGCAGCACTTAATATGCAGCAGCGATTAATATAACACCGTCTTCAAATATGCTATCTTCAGAGCTAACGTTTTAATAATTCAAGTCGCAGCTTTGCTCCATTTGAATCTCTATACAGTTGAATACAGGCAACAGAGTCTTCTTAATGTTGGTTATTTTGCTAGCCCTTCGTCGTTTCTATACGATATTACGTCACCGACCATCTATAATTGACATGTGTATGCAACGCCATGGTGATAAACGACGCTACCTACCGTACTTCGTACAGGCGTCGATGGAAATTTCACGATATACGGCGTAACCCTCTACCGTTAACTGACCTTGTAACACGTGACACCGTGGCGGTGCTGTTTTAAATTGACGTAAAGCGGAACGGATTGTTTAAAGGAATTGTTCGCGTACGCGTTTGTACTATAATATATGCTTACGTCACGCTCGGTGCGCGTCTGGAAATTATCACCCAAAGTTGTTAACAACAATGCTAATTGACATTAAGTCCGCCGCATAAATTAAACTGAAGTGTTCAAATTGTGTTTCAGTTATGTTTCATTTACATATACATGATTATACATATTATTGTCTGTACACTGTACGTTTGTGTAAAATGGGATTGTGTCTGTCTTTGAAAACTTTTTATAATTACGAGTAATTATAATAATAATCGACTCTACGCTTATAATAAAGTACTTTGTAATATTACGAGTATATTTGATGCGTATTTTTTTCATTCAAAAGTTCATTCATTCGTTCGTTCGTTCATATGTTCAAAAGTAATAAGTATTATTTTTAATTGATCGTAAAATAATCTTCAGTTAACGTTCACGAATTAAATATGCTATGTATTTAATTTTGTATTTAACCTTATTGTTATCACTCAATATGTAAACAACTATTTATAACCGTTCAATAAAAATGTAATCTTTCAATGTTGCCATCCCTTTCTGTTATACTTCCGATGAGCTAAGTGGGAAGGAGACGAAGCATAGAACAACTGAATGTCAGCCGCTTCTAGGTCGTTCTAAATAAGTAAATTATCGTGTGACCTGTTGATAATTTACAAAGGTGAGGTTCGATCGAGGAAATCGATTTGCTTACTTATTGAGAGTAGGCAAATCAACTGTAAAATATATAGAATTAAAACCGGCGTGCTAGTATGAATGGAGCGATGAATTTAGAAGCAGTGCGGCAAGTCTGTGTGGATAGTGTTAATTGGCACTCGGTGCTCTCTGCCTACGCCGTAAAGGACATCGCGTGATGATATAATAATAACTTAGAACAGAGATGACCCATCTACTCTCGGTGGATATAAAAGCTGACTTAAATTACTCGTTGTAGGCGCCGGCGTTTGTGAGCGATATATTTACATACATATGTAGCTGCTTCGACGTTTGTCACTTATTGTTAGTGGCAAATTGTAATTACTTCAATGAAATAACAGCCACTCGCGGGATATTGTTACATTCTTAAAAGGGGTCAATTGAAAGCCAATTTAATTGAATTTGATATGTTCAGTTAAGTTGAATTTAATATTTCAAGTTTAGTTGCATTATATTTTAACTTTTTAAGCAGTAGGTATATAATTACTCGAACATACGTACAGGAAAACACAGTATAGTCGTAATAGTACAATAACTTAATAGTTACTTCAAAGGATTTGACATAAAAGAGAAGTTAATTTACACACACTACGAAATATACAGTGATATAATCTAACACATGCATATACCTGCAAATAACATTTTTCAATGTCAAAAATGACAGGTCTTTTGTTTATCTGACCTCCTGAGGGTTAGAGAGTCCCCAGATTTTTTGACGATAACTAATATCAACCGTAAATGGCATATATTATAGGAACATGCCAGTTTTCCCCCGAAAGGTTAAGCAGACGAGTGTAATACTGACATGTTAAAGTCCCAAGCACTTTAACACTTGTAAATTAATTAAGTAAAATTTCATATTGCATAAAATCACTTTGCATATTATACTTTTGTTTATTTTAATTTTTTTTCTATGCCAGGATGTAATGCTGGCAATAATGGCAATTAACTTTGCCGTGCGTCGTTGCCGCCGCCGACCCGCGTGTCGCCGGTGTCGTGTCGGGTTTAATTATTAATAGAGATGTGTAATTGAGTTGCACTCGCTTGGTGTCGCCAGCTGACACGCGTCCTTTAGTAATAATAGTGATTCGCAACATTTTTGCAATGTGAGAGCATTTGACACGAAAATGTTTGTCTCCACGTGGACTACCAGCGGGGTTTGCTGGTTCGTTCATTTAGATAGCCAGCAATCAGTAGCGAATTTACCAACAGGCTGAGTAGGCTTGAGCCTAGGGTGGCAGGTTTTTGGGGCGGCAAATTTCGAGACCGGTTTTTTTGCTACCGAAAAAAAGATATTTGCATGACCATTTTTTGATGTCTCCACAGATAACAGTCTACAACAACTTTTGCAGTAATTATAATATAGTAAACAATTAGTGAATAATTTTAGGTTAAAAAAATATTTTTTCCCCCAATGCGGTATTTTATTAACGCTACAATGTTATCAACGGCCGATAAATTATTTTATGTGCAATTTCAACGAAATAGAGTAAAAAAATAATGTAAGACATATCTGTTCTGTAGGCAAAAGGGCGGCAAAAACTGTACAGCCTATAGCTTGAACATTTATAAATCCGCCACTGTCAGCGAGATTAACAATATGGCGTGTATAGATACAGTAACTTATATGATAAGCTACTAATGAAATGTCGCTTTAAATATAATACACGTTGCGAAGGCATGCATTGTAGACGGATTTCATTGAAACTAACAATGAAAATATAGAATTATTTGTAAATATAAACAGTCTCGTTGGTCGATTGGGTACAAGTGCGTCCACTGATGGATAGGCCCTGGTTACAAATCCTGGGTTCGGTAACATAAAATTTTTCTGCACTGCAATTGGCTGATAATTATATTGTCGTACCTTTCTATCTATTCTTTAAGACCTGATGCATTGCTACTTTCATCGTTCTCTTCATACACGCACTCCTGTTTCGGAGATATGTTATATACATTAAGTATACGAGTATTTCAGAGACCAGGAGAGACTAAACCGTACGAGACGAGTACGTGATGTGTTTTATAGTGAAAAATCAGTGTTATATTGACAACAGAAGTTCTTGCCTTGCTTATATTTCTTTGCCATGTCACGTATAATTCTGTCGAAATGAATGTTGATAACATATGTGAAACTGTAATTGCACAATGTATTGAAATAGTACAGTTGTTTACAAGAGATGTTTTATAGGGTTTAAATATATCATAAGAACAGCGTATACAGTAATTGCACCATCGATTGGACAAACAGCTCTGGAGTG
Organism: Jemadia pseudognetus; assembly: GCA_018244755.1. Classification (NCBI taxonomy): domain Eukaryota; kingdom Metazoa; phylum Arthropoda; class Insecta; order Lepidoptera; family Hesperiidae; genus Jemadia; species Jemadia pseudognetus. Next base: position 3,666 of record DWTO01004784.1, read on the forward strand.
CCTCGTGAGATACAGAATTTGAAGTGGGTAGTGGGCGTGCATGATGGAATATATAAAAATGAAATGAATTATCTATTCCTCGTGCATTATCCGTGTTATCCTTATCGGTGGATAGATAATTGGCGTTTAGGGCTTGACGGGAAACTGCTGTACGGATTTTTTTCAGATCTGACGTAATGCGGTGACCGGCGTCGGCGATTAAATATCTCTAATATTTACTGCTTCTAGTCTTTATCAGCTGTGAGGGTGTCTGTGGTTTGCTTCACTATGCCATTCCTATGCGATTGCTCAGACTTTGTATCTAAAGGTTTTCAGCCAACCTCCGATATGGCACAAGGGAAGCCACTATACATACAGCTTACTCAGGTTTAACGTACTCCGTAGAGAACGGGCAGGTCCGCTAGAGCAGTGCTGCGGTCGGCGATGCGGTCACCGACCGACCACGCTCTAGGTCATCGATTCGTAACTTGGTGATTCGTAACTTGGTAACGCCGCGGGTTTTTTTTTGTAAAAGCGAAAAGATAATGCTATTGAAATGGGCGGCCAACAGGGAAGGGGTTGTTAGATGGTGTTAAACGTACTCTATTCTTACATATAATTATTACACTATCTATAATTACATTGTGATTTTCGTACTTAGGAGAGCCCTACGAATCTCCTCTCGGACTTGGCATCTTTGACCCTTCGAATATCACAAGACTTTTCCGATCTTTTTCGGGTTTTATTGTTTTACTGTTGGATCACCAGTCTCCTCTCACAAAGACAGGGCTCACGCCATATTCCACACTTTTTACGTTAGAAAAATTTTGTCGAGTTGTCATTTCGGTCCTTCGTGCCGAGTTATATCAACACAATTTAGGCACGGCAATACCCTATACATTGTAGTTCTCACGCGCGACAATATGTACGTACAAATAGCATATTCGACATGAGAATGAATAAAAAAAAGTCTATTATTTACAAACACAATAGTCCATTATCCTGTCCGTGTGATACACGAAATAATGTATATTGCATTGTCGCTAGTAAAGTTCTTGTAAAACGTACTTTATTAATTGGCCTGTTTGTGTAATGGGTAGTTCACGTAACAGGGTTCGATTCTAACTGGGCTCCGCCTGGGATCAATTAGATTTACGATTTTATAACTAAAGGATTTTATTCAATTTTTCAATGTATTTTATTGTGTAATGGATCTAATGATTATTGCTTGTATAGAGGGTTAGCGAATGAACAGACAATCTGTAGTTGGTCGGTATGTATACATATTTTGCTATCGTATGTTCAAACAGCTAGTGTATCAGTGTTTATCAAAAATAAAATGCGGACTGATTCGGGACCATGGAATGTAGCTGGGAAATATTAGAAGCAGAAACGTTTACTGTCGATACACTGGATATTGCCATCGATAAGCAGTCCGCTACGTACTAGTTCAAAGGGTGCATAGTAAAAAAGATGGCAGTTGAATGTTCGTTGGCACATAGACACATAGCAACTGACCACTTGACCTTGGGTGGGCAATAAAATATCGCAACGACGCCTCCGCATACCAACATCGCCTGGCTACTCTTAGTCTTCTCAGCTTATTGTTAGTCTTCAATACGTATGTGCTAGATTTTCTTTTTTTTATTGTCCCGTTGGTGTAGTGAATGAAAGCGCGAAAATTGAACGAAAGACCCTGTGTTCGATCCCCGGGTCGGGTATTATTGCATTTTATTAATTTATTATTGCAAATAGTCCTTCGGAGTCGTAGATTTGTGACCGGTGTATAACAGTAGACTCACTCCATATTTCAGGAGATGTATATAACGGGCGAGACGCAGGTTTAAAACTTTCCTCTACCTATACATCTTCAAGGAAATATAGATGTGGTATAATTTTATGATTTGATCTTTGACCTTTCATTTCTCCACAGATAATAGACGTATACGATAACACGTACGGTGGCAAGAGGTGCCTCCTCGTCGTGATGGAGTGCATGGATGGCGGGGAGCTGTTCCAGCGGATCCAGGACAACAGGGAGGGGGCGTTCACTGAGAGACAAGCAGCTGAGGTGGGTTTCGTTTCACGACAACTTACTTCGAACATGGCCTGCACTTGCTTTAGTTACTTGTAGTACATATTATTTTATTTTGTATGTATTAAGTTATTTAATAGTCCCTTTAATGTTTTTCTGCTTTACCCCAAGGTAGAGAATGCCATTAGGATTATTAGCGCATTTTATACTATTTAGGTGTGTCACCGTTTCCTTGGAGAATAAATATATAAATTATTCTAAAGTAATCATATTATTATTGTTTATAAAAGTTATAGACCTATTGTATTTATAACTGTACACAGTTTTACACAAAATGTGTAGGTACTTAATTTATTATAAGTTCACCGCTCAATATTCCATTCCAGATAATGCACTCTATATGCGTGGCGGTCCGACATCTCCACGATTCTAACATCGCGCATCGCGACATCAAACCGGAGAATCTCCTGTACACCAGCATGGAGCCGAACGCTGTGCTGAAACTGACCGACTTCGGGTTCGCCAAAGAGACCCTCACGCCCGCCGACACACTGCAAACGCCGTGCTACACGCCCTATTACGTTGCGCCTGAGGTGAGTTTTTTTTCTTTGGGTTTTTTCACGATGACTGTGGTAAATGTCCTAAGAGGCCTGGTAACTGCTCCATGAGCTCCATTAAATGCAATAGTCGTGGATAATCTGCTCTTCGTATTTAAGGAGATCTCGAGTTTTCGACATAGATTGGCCATTTTCTGTATATCTCAGAGCTAGCAATGAGATAGTGAGTCCTCTTAGGATAATTTATTACCAGCCTTGCTCATTTACCTCCTTGTTAGCTTATTAGAATACCAACGCAATTTTCACGTATACTTATTTTCATGTTCAGGTCTTGGGGCCAGATAAATATGACAAGTCGTGCGACATATGGTCTCTGGGCGTCGTCATGTACATCTTGCTTTGCGGGTTCCCGCCGTTCTACTCCAACCACGGCCTGGCTATATCCCCTGGAATGAAAAAGGTTAGTTGGTATCGAAACGGGCGACGGTCTTATCCAATAATCGTCTCCTAGTCGCTCTGCTGAACGCAGGGTCATCGTTACTCACGCTTTACTCCTTTTGTCCGACAGCGGATAAGACTCGGTCAGTATGACTTCCCCGACCCCGAATGGTCTAACGTGTCTGCCGACGCCAAGAACCTCATCAAGGGGATGCTGTCCGTCGATCCGGCCAAGCGGTTGACTATACATCAGGTATGTAAATCTTGTAACTAATGATGTTACGTTCTTATAACTAAACAGTCATATATTGTCGTGTCTATTTTTGTCTTAAACAAAAAGTGTGTTCTCTCTTCTGTCCCAGTGTATATCTCCATAAACCTTTTATCTGACGATCACTAACCCTATGTGCGCAGGTGATGGCGAGCCCGTGGGTGCGCGTGTACACGCAGGTGCCGCAGACGCCGCTGTACACGCACACGCTGCTGCGCGACGCGGGCGAGGCGTGGGCGGACGTGCAGGACGAGATGACCAGGTCGCTGGCCACCATGCGCGTGGACTACGACCAGGTAGTGTTGGTGGTTCCCGTGCGCTCGCTCGCTCGCTATCACTCTAACCATGAACTCATCGGGAATCAATGTGTCTCTATGTTTGTAGTGTGTTGTGCGTGCGTGCGTGTGTGCGTGTGTGTGGGGGGAGGGGATAGAAGGATGTGCAAATAAAAAATTGTCAAACAATAATGTGATTGTTTAGATCACTATTTTTCAACTGCTTACAACATCATTAATAATATAAAAAGTATTGGTGTTCACAATGTATAATTATGCAATGACACATATATGTTATATTGACATAATATTTGATAGTGTCTGCCTACCCCGTAAGACGCGTGGCGTGACAATATAATAATTAATAATTGTCTATAAAGATATTATTTTGTACATTTCCAGGTGCAAATAAAAGCTCTCGAACAAAGCAACAACTCGTTACTGAACAAGCGGAGGAACAAAGTGGGTGCTTAACTTGCGACTGCGGTACTTATGAATGTATTCTTATGACTCCCGAGTGGAGAAATGTATTGATGCAATTTATGTCACATACAAGACGGGTCCGGCCATAGACCGAGACAGTGGGGCATTTCTATCTGACCATCTCCTTCAATATCACGTAAACTATATAATAATGATATCTCACTCTGCCAGCCCACACCTATCCACCCTACTTCTCCACCCAATTTAAGATTTTCTATGGGCTGCGTTGCTTTAGTAATACATTTACTAGCATGTCAGTAGCTGTATCACAAAGAATGCAGATACATTAAGTACAAATTAGAAATAGGGCAAAATGTGGTATCTTAACTTCACTTGACACAAGATGATACATCATGAACCTATTCAATGCTATTTGTGTGTCACCCCTTCTACGTGTCATATTTAGTATCAAAAGTGAATTATGAGCACACACCACCAACACCCCAAACCCTTTCTCAATTTATATTAAATATCCATGCAGTACATCATTATATACAAACAGAAAGCAACCTGTCTTTATTGGCAGAAATGTGTGAACCATTTCAATAATATATGGTTTACGTGTTATTAATATGTAGGAATTTGCTATCAGCCAAAGGAGTCATTTACAAGTTTAATTTTATTCTGCTGCACAAAGGTTTTATTATTATTACAATTTTTGGTCATCATTTCATTCATTGAATGCAAAAATAGTATATTTATATAGCATATATATATTTATACTTTGTGTGGCATACAAAAGCCACACCCCTTATCCCCTCCATACCCTCACCTACCACCACCATCCGCCTATATAACGCTGCATCACATTTCTCTCATATCCGATACGCCTTCATCGCAATCTTAGTTATAAAATATAAAGATTGTTGCTTATTACAACATAGTTAAGTTGAACAGAAAGAGCTAATTTTTTTTTCTATCTGTAATGTGTTTTACGTGTATGCTTAGTTTAATATGTTCACGAGTATGTACCTAACCTGTTTTCGTTGAGAAATATGGTGTGATGTTTGTTATGTATAAAGTGGAATATCAATATTACTCGCACACTTATGTTGATACAGAGATAATTCGAAAAACGATAACGTATACATATAAATTGTGGTATTGTTTCTAACTTAGTAACATAAAATACTTATTAAATTTGATCTAGTTTTGTAACATTATTTTATAAATCGCTGAACAGATGGTGCTAAATGCATTTTGTTCGAAAGTGTCCTATGGGTCCCCCCTCCCCCATTTATGACTTGACTGCTTCTATTTGCATTGCTGCCATTAATATTGTCATAGTTGTGCGATGTACATATTGATATGATAATTGAATATTTTAGAAGTACAATAATTGTATTACCTGTGTTATGATCTATAACAAACGAAAAATTTTGTCTGTTGTAGAAGAAAATCGAAGTGTAAATGTAACATACAAAAATGAAGGGGTCATTTATAAAGTATTTTTATAAATTAACAGACAATTTAAAAAATACAAATCAAATTGATTTGATGAATCTATTACGTCCACAATGTAATCTTCTATTTCCCAGTTGCAGAAAAAAAAGAATAGAGGTGAAATTGTGAAAATTAATTTTACATCTTTGCTGATCGACGAAGTGTTTCATAAACAGCCCCCATGTATTGCATCAAGCAACTAGAAATTATACACTAAAAATATGATACGGTTTACAAAATAGTTTTTTTTATTATGTCCTAAGTTAGGACAACAGCATGTGCTATACTGCATTTATTATAACGCTAGTTTCATTAATATACAAAATATAATACCATATTATAATTGTATATAGCTAATTATTATAGGGCTGTGTTCACACCAGCTAAGTTTAACACTTGTCGCTTGGGTGTTAGTAATTTATTGTACACAGCAACTGACATTGCGAGTGACCAGAGGTTATTTCTTTAAAGCTACTGTTAAGGTGTTCGACCACTGTCCGATTTACTAACCGCCTATTTGTAAGTAACCAGCCATAGTGTCATATGTGTCGAGTGACTATTGTCCTTAAACACTAACCATTATGAAAGTTTGGCCACTATTGTGTCCAGACTATTTCATATGTCTATGCGTGTGTCGTATCTGTAACATCAATCTGCCATTCTATTAACAGTTAGTTCTCACTTGTCGCTCAACTACTTAATACTAAGCGATTAGTGCTAGTACTTAATGACTAATACCTGCACTAAACTCGTGCTAACATAGCATTGCGTGGCTATGATTGCCTAATATACTTGTACGATTTAGGTTCGATTATATATTTACCGGTGTCGTTCCTATAATGGTCAGTACACAGTTTTTTTGTTCTATTAATAAAAATAATATAAAGTTTAAATAACACTATACACAGGTGCATAGTATTTTTTTTATATAAAAACTCAATTCACAATCAAATAGTATTCATGGTTACCAGAATCAGTGTGGTGTTTTCATCAATTAATATGTATCCCGCATTATGTTATTGATTTAGGCACATAATTGTGTCTCATATAAAAGAGTGATATGAGACAGTTTTGTGACGATGGGTTGTCTGTTCAAATATGTGATTATGACTTACAATCATTATATTACTTCTATTGATTTAATATTTAATTGGAATATTCTCACAATCGTTCTTCTTCATTTCTGAAAGTATTATGAATGAAACTTAAATATTGTTTTTATTGCAAACACAACAGTCATTACATATTTATTAAAAACCCTATTTATAAACCCTGCCTCGTTGGTCGTGTTGGTTGCAAGGGCACCTGCCGATCTCGAGTTCTGGGTTCGATTCCCGGGTCGGGCACTCAGAATTTTCTATTTTAGAATTTCTAATTTAGAGCATACTACACTCCTCTGCCTACTTCTTCTGGGAATACAGTCATGATGTTACGTTAAACGATAAGTCTTGTAATAATATTATCAGTAACAGAATTGGAGGACAGATAATGTCACAGAAAAGATAATAAAAAAATGGTTTATGTATTTTTGGTCTCACACTACAATACACAGTGTCATGGTTGTGATAGATTAAAATATATAGTTAGCAGAACCAGTCTCAAAACAGATCAATTAAGCATGTAACTGTCTGCTATCTGACCTTGAATCGAACCTGGACCCTTTAATAGCAGACCAGTTGACTGATGTTCCAAATGGGTCATTGTATGTACAATGTATACACATATTTTTACTTCGTATCGCAATATACATACATTTGTCAATTCAATACATTCTTATTAATAGAGGTGCTTTTCTAAGAAAATAATATATGATTTCTATTAATGATAATATCACATTTTTCATTAAATTATAGTGATGTATGAAATGGATAGAAATATCTAAGACATGTACACTGTAATAATTACGTTCACTCCACAGCAAATGTAATATGAATATAGGGACAGGACGTATATATTCGACAAAGTACAAAATCATGCTAAAACCAATGTATTTTCTGTCCTTTCTCATTTATACGTGATCAATATTACGAGAATATTTCGACTTTAGTTATATGCCAAGTTTTTATCATGACGGTAGAATTCGATTTTGG
>DWTO01004785.1:0-11235 GCA_018244755.1 Jemadia pseudognetus
CTGGTGAAACGTGGGAGTGATTCTGCATTCCTCTGCCTACCTCTTCGGGGATTACAGGCGTGAAGTTACTTTTTTACTTTTTGTGTAGATTAACTTACATGACTGTCTTGTTTGTCCAGTAGCCAGTCAACCTGTTTTTAAATAATTGTATTTTCAATTCCGAACCAAAAAATAGTTACTTGCCCAAGACAAATATTTTGTCTTATATCCGGTGCAAAGTTCTTTATGTTGGTATGGATTTTATTTTTTTTATTGTGGTATACCTGTTCGGCTTTCTAGTTTGAGATCAGTACAAAGCTGAGCTGTACAAAAATATTATTGTCATTTTTATTGCCAGGTATTGATTACGGATGCATCTCTCTTATGAAAGAATAATGCGGTTTAAAAACATTTTCGACATTGTTAAGATCCGGCTTAGTTCTGTGATAGGATGACGCATTGACGGACTAAATTAATCAAATAAGTTTAATATGTTGCTTATATTACCACTTCTGACTAAAATTGATCAAATACGTATTACTGAAATAAATTATTTTAATGTAGCACTGCCAATGTTGCGAATATTATCATGTGAGACTACAATTGCGTTGCGGTAGAAATATCTAGGTAGGTTAATTTAGCGATGTAGTAGCGAAGTGGGAACATTCTACCGTGTCTGTTAATAGCAAGTATATGATATTATCCGAGAAATTTTATTTAAAGTTTATTAACATTCAATACATAATGTGTTCCTGGTAGCGTGCTCTTAGTAGAGTTAGTTGCATTTCGCAACGGGCACAACTAGCTCTAAACATTATATTATTGTTCCATTTAATTTCCACATACGCCGAAGTCGTAAACTGAAACAAAGTGCCAGATTGTATTCGCAGTGTTGCGTCAATGTATCAACAGCGGTAATATAGTTCATGATTACATTAGCCCGGCTTGACTCGCGTACGTTTTTTCGGAATAGCTCGAATAATTTCGAACTTATCCGAGACCCTTCTTCAAATGATTCTGCTGACAGCACCGTGGCCGCTTCCGCAGTCTAAACCGAATACGAAATATTTAATAGTGAAGTAAATCATACAAACATATGTTTTTGCTAGAGGACCTTCGTTTTCGGCGAGCGGAGTAGCCTGTAAAGCGAATGATCTAAATAGAACCACTGGTTAGGCCCCTCTGGTCTGACTGGCTATGTGTAGGTAAGTTATGTCTGTCATACAAGAGCTTTGCTATGCCAGAAAATTCCAAGGTCTTGAGAAGTTGCGGAATCCTGGATAAAACGTAAATTGAACGTTAGATACTCGTATAGTCGAAAATACTTCAATGTATTTTTTTGGGAGAGCACAGTGCGCATTTTGCTAACGTCACATGAGAGTGGAGTACATGGGTACATCGATTTTTATGCATAATCGGTGACGAGGTTCTATACAAATTCCAGTTCGCAGAGTGTGTTGCTTGGGCGACATGAGAAACGTTACATTTACAACAAAACAGGACCCAACATAAAGAACGCCATTCACTGCACGAGCGGCGTCGTAAGACTTTAACGTCTGCAGTTAGGGTGATTGTAATCGTGCTTTTTTTATTCTTTATTATATCGCCACCATTCGGTGTGCGCTGAATCTAAAACAATGCTTGAGTGTATGGTATGTGTGAAAAAGAAATTGTTTATGTCCCTATTTGTTCTTGACATTGTAAGTACTTGCATTGTTTTTTGTTTGTCACGCGTCCATTTCTGTTCTTTTTTTGAAAGATACGAGTACAAACGAGTATGTAAGTACTATCATGTTAAATACATATGTCAAGACAATTGTAATCTATTGGATTCCCGAAATTTAACATTCTAGTAACATTCAAAAAAATTGCTTTGATCTCTCCTTTATTTATGAATATCTTGGTATATTTTCTACGGAGTATAGATAAATATTATCATAGATATCATATTGCGATACAATTTGAGTAACAATAAATAAAGGAATACATATGAATCATTTTATAATTATTACATAAAAACAAAGTATTAACCATTAAACATTATTATTGATATATGATACTATCAATTAAATATAATAAAACATAAAATATTTATCAATCACCTAACTAATCATTACAAACCTTTTACAGTCTTAGTAAATATATCTCTATATTTATTCATTTGTATGTATGTATGTACCCTTTGTATGATTCCAAGTCTTTCAATAATACTATCGAACCGACCTACACTCTACTGCCCATAAAACTTACAAACGGCACTTAAACCCACTGTGCACTGGAAAGACATACGAACTCACTTAAACACAGCACGCGGTCTAAATATACAATGAACAACAGGAGTCGCTATAAACAGGCGCGGATATCCTTTGCGAGCCGAAGCGATAAATTATTATTATTATACTCCGAAGTCTCGTATGATATGCGACCCGGACTGCGACGCGTAAATATTTACACACAGAGCGTATGTATCTCTGCGTATGTACGTATGTATGTATATATATTTATAACAGAAATAAATATTTGAATGCACCGCGAGAATGAAACAGCCGCGGTATTATTAATGCGAGGGACGACGGCGAAAATGTTTGCGCAGAGTTAACGTTAATTATTTATTCAAGCGAATTTTTAACTTAAAGGTCAGAGAATGTTTTGTCAAATGTTTTCTTTTTTCGTGCGGCGATCGTAATTGTGACTTTGTCATATGTACGAATTTTGTATATCACTACGTGTATGTCGTATTTCTGTTCACTGAACTATTTATGGGAAACTTTGATTTCCCATTGGAATTTGATTTACCTTCAGCGTACTTGCAGTTGCGGGTATTTTTTAAAACTGTGTACATCTACAGTAGATTATGGCTGTTGTAATGAATAAACTTACAAACAGGTATTTCTTTTAATGATGTTGTCGTTATTAGTAAAACTTAACATAAGGCCTGCAATTCCCAAAGAGATTGACAGAAGAGTGCAGTACTCGCCCACGTTTCACCAGTTATGTTTACCCATACTTGAGTAGGGGGTGAGCCTATTGCCATACAGCGGGCCCATACCCAGGCTCCGAGCCACTGCTAACCATTTTAACAAGAAGTTCTAGTTAAAAATTCCAATCGTGCCTGATCCGGGATTTAAAACGAGGGTGTCTCGAGCGGCAGTCGCGCTTGCAACCACTCGACCAAAGACGCAGTCATTATTATTCTAATTAGTGGGATATTATTATATTATTATTAATAAGAAGGTATACATTCTTCAGAGTAATTTCAAATATACAATAGACGTACTACAAAAAAAAAATTGTTTGTAGTACATTTATTGTATATTTGAAATTACACTGTCGATTGATTGATTACATATGATTTTGGATACATACGAGTATGATATTGTAGGGTTAACATTTTAAATCATATAATTATTTACTGAGTATTTAATTACAACTTTAACGCTGATGTCTCTGATATACTTACGGTAAAAACTTTCAAATGTTTTCAAAGAAAAGCCAATATTTTTTTTGTTGGCAGCGCTTATAAGAGCTCTAGGGAAAACTCAAAGTACAGTAGTGTGTGTGATACCAGTTCAAGACCGAAATCAAATGGTGCCAAGTTGCTATGAACATAATTAGCTCCTTTTAACGGTTTTCCTTGGGGAAATATTTCAAAAAGTTGAAAAACAAAAATGATTTTTATACGAAGATTAACGATTGGTTTAACCGCGTCGTAAACGTAAATCGTTCAGTGCGCAACCGTGACGTCATAAATCCTACTGAAATGACAGTCTACGTTATTTCTTACGTTAACATTTTATGTATTATGTCCGTTTAAAATTTGCCTAATAAAAGTGCCAATATATGGACTATGTAACATAGAAAAATGTTACCTACGAGTAAAGTTCAAGATTCGTCTGTTACAGTACTACCGCCTACATAGGTACTAAGCGATAATCCTCGTATTGTTGTATTCAGCTTTGAAGGATGACATAATGCAGATGTAATCAAATTTTATTTCAATAGAGTATTAAACGAGCAGGCAGTAGTCACAACTGAACGCTGCTGTCCAGACATATATATTATCTACCTCGAAGACAACCCTGGGGTCCTATCGTATTTGTATCAATTAGACCGGTTATTCTCAATGTGTTATTTATGATATATTTGGCACTCGGTGCTCTCTGCCTACCACGTAAGGGATCTGGCGTGAGGATATGTATGTATGCATGTATGTATGTTATTATTTAAATAAAAACCTTTCTCGATACTAATTAGTGACATGACTCTTGGTATGCATGTTGGTATACGTATTATAGTACGTAACTTAAACGTAAACGTAACTTCACGCCTGTAATCCTCGAAGAGGTAGGCAGAGGAGTATAGTACACTCCCACGTATCACCAGCTATGTGTACGCACGTTACATACTTACGTCGGTACAGACTCCGAGCCACAACGAGGAAATTTAAATTAGAATAATCCAGTAGTATTCTCCGATACTATGTATGTACACAAACCTCCTCAGTGGATAATTTATCAGTCAGCTTTTGATTATATACAATAAACGAATACATTTTTAAAATTAAATTGTTGTGTAGAGCAAAATTTAAGCCTTCTATTATTATTATTGTTATTGTTGACTGAAACTACTGGTAATTTAACCAATTTCAAGGGGAAAATTCCGTACCGATATTATTATGCCCGGGGGAATTTATTTAGTGTGGGCTGATTAATTATCCCGATACGCAATAATAACATTGGCTTGTATTCATCTCTAGTATTCGAATAATAATATATGTTCACAACCTCCATCGCGTTTAATTAGGTTAAATGTGTCATAGCTACATCCATAAGTAGTACAAATCCATTTAATGTTTAATTGTACAAATGTTATATTCTTCTTATTATATTATGTTGAGTCAAATTGTAGCTGCCAGGAGGGCCAACAAAATACAGGCTGTAGTTATTACATAAGATCAGATTGTCTGTAGAAGAAATAGCAACGTAAAAATCCCAGAGCAAAACTTTTTTTTATCATTATCGTTTGCGTGTATCATTTGCTAGTCATTGGCAGTGGTCAATGACTAGCAATGAAATGATACAGTTTATGAGAGCCTCATGAACACTATCGTGCCTCTCTCGTTTTCGTGTTTTTATCGTTATTACGATAGAAATATACCTACTTTGAAATATTTCTACGTTTTACAGATATTATAGGTATCTCTGAGTACGTGCCCGGTGTATGGTAATAAACTCACCGTCTATTCTATCGCCTGCCGTAAACGTAACGGGTGAAACGTGGGAGTGTACTACAGTCGTCTGCCTACTTCTTCGGGGATTACGGGCGAGATTTTATATTACAATAAAAATGTTTATTTCCTAAATGGTGACGGTGAACTCACTCGCGCATTATTCGTAACGTACGGACTGCCATAAGCTAAATAAGCTGGTGGTTCTATGAATGTTTCAATTTGCTTCAGGCTGATGGCTTTTTAACGAGATGGCAATATAAGAAATGATGATATTCGCTACAAGCTTTTTACGAGCAACTTCGTCTGTTACTATTAATTTTAATGTTTCAATTGCTAATGCTTTCGTTCAACCTTTTTATTCACATTAAACATAAAATTTTCTAAATTCTACTCTACATCTGTCTATCTAACATGGTCGATACTTTGCCTGTCTCGTGCAAAGAAGGATTCAAGTTAAAATCCTGGCCGTGCAGAAATATGAATGCACAATTTAGACGCCTATTTATTGCCTTTATGTTAAGAATTATTAACACTACTGATGACAATTGGTACTATTTTTAAATACGCTAACAATACAAGGCTGGTTTCGATAACGGATGTATAAATCCCAGCACGATAAGAAGCAGTACAGCTCCTTATGTCTTGGCGACGCTTGAAAAACAAGTTTTTTCATTTAAAGAAAATTTTCCGATTTCAATTCTGTTAGGTCCAGGTCTATACTCGTGGTTATTGAGGGAGATCTCAACAGATGCTGAATTTTCTACGGAGGTCTGATATATATATATATATGTGTATATATATATGTGTGTATATATATATATATGTGTATATATATATGTGTATATATATATATATATATATATATATATACATATATATATATACACACATATATATATATATACACACATATATATATATATACACATATATATATATATATATATATATATATATATGTATATATATATATATGTGTGTATATATATATATGTGTATATATATATATATATGTGTATATATATATATATATATGCTTCCGCTGTGATATCTCGGCGGCGACCTCGCGCTAGTGTAGACAGCAGCATATCTAGAAAAATGCAACGATAAATTGAATGCAGTATTTTGCAATTTTCCATTACGCTTAGCCCTGAGGTAAGTTTAGTCAAATCGTCAATAATATTAATAAAAAATGAGTTAACTCATGATATGGGAATACCAGGCCAAATCCCGGTATCGCTCATTACGAACATTCTTAGTATTCCAAGTGCCCCATTCAAAACTCGTATCTATGAGTACATATTCCGGTGAGTTAAATCAATACTCACAAGAGCTAAATGAATCATTCGATCAATTTTTTTCCATTCGCATAATGAAATTACTCAATGCCAGATGCTATTCAATTACAATTAAGATGATATTTATTACTCTTCATTGCATCAAATTGTTCAAGACGAAATTTTCCATAAATACATTAAAAAGCGATGAAAAAATGCCATTTACATGCATACAGCCCGATATAAAATAGTCCTTCTGTGGGTATGGCAACCATTACTCCTCATCTTTCTCATCTTAAGAAGTCGTAGAAGTTTTCCCTTCAGCAACGATGCGGATTGATGTATATACGGCTTCGCGACCAAGTTTGTCGTGTTTTTAAAGCTTCCCGATAAAGTTTTTCGTGTTTTTAAAGCTTCCCGATAAAGTTTAACTTTTACCAAACGATAGAATTCAAGCCCAACGACTTCGGTTTGCTGGTTTATTGCAAGCGGTTAAGTAAAATTTGTTAGGTATAATATTTGTAAACTACTTTTGTGATTTATATGTCAAGTCACAGAATATTCATTATAAAGATCTCAAGCCGTCACTGTCCACAACCATAAACTATAAACGGACCAAAACGTACTTCACTTCTTTCAAATGAACAACGTAAAAGCACACATTCTTCTAAACTATATATCTAAATATATACATATAAAATATCTAATCCAAGTATTACAGCCACTTTTTATCAAATGTGTAATAACTTTATCAACCCATACGAGTACATATAATTATGCGTTCACTCGTGGAGCTAAAAGCTCAAACCTTTCGGCCACTGAGTACTACATTAGAATGACTCAGTATAAATTGATGGCTTTAATGTACCTCGGTAATATCACTGAGCGATAGTGGGGGCCATTGAGTTAATATTAATAATTTTCTACACGGTTTCCATAACCTAACAATTTCCATATTTACTCTGGCAACACATTCGCATTAATCATACGGATACGCCTCGTGTGAGCGAACGCCAAATATTTCGTAAGATAATATATGTGTTACCTTGGGCATTCCATAACTCTGTGATTAACGTGTGATTTATAGCCGCTTTGATATCGAAGTGCCGTCACGTTAAATAATAGTGCAGTTCGTTAAATGGATAACTGTACTGCGGTTATTTTAACTGCACGAAGTACTATTGTATCGATACATCATAGAAGTTATTCGTACACTCAAAGAGTTCACATACTCTTTTAGAAACAATTAGGGATCACATTGATTGTGGAAAGTACGGGATGTGTGACGCATTCGATTTTAATAAGTGCATGTGAATATTAACTTTAAAGTTTCACATTACATGATTAAGCCTATGTCATGTTAGATAACAATTTATTAATTGCATATAAATGCAAATGCATGACTAACTTTCTACTTAGGGGGTCTCGATTTCGAATTAACGTGCGACTTAAGTTTATAAAGTTTTATGCATTTTTAAATTAAATCTTACTTCTTGTAACGGTGAACGAAAACAATGAGAGGAAATGTACACGTCTTGAATTTTGCGTAAGGTTTTTTTTTATGTGTGTGAATAATGCAAACTATCAGCTGATCAATGAGTATTAAGGGTCGCAATAGTTTTAGATTTTTTGTTTTATTTTGCCAAAAGGCAGGTCATTATATTCAATTGTAGAACCATAAGATGATTTATGATGATCTAGACTTTGAGATATTGGGCCTTCGTCAGTTAATATATTAAGAATAAGTGCCTAATTAAGGGATATATAATAAACTCAGCTGGGATATGGATCCCAGCTGAGTTTATTTTATATAGGTACTTTGGTTGCAACAGATCGATATATGTTGCAATCAAAGTTCTATTTGTAATATTGCTTCAATTTCCTTACCTCGTGCTACCGGTTATAGAAAACACAAGGTGTGTCGAACTCTTGAGCTCCGAAACAGTCGTAAATTTGTGTGTAAACGTAATGATATGATAACATTGACAAATAGATAGGTAATGATTCAAATCAAGATAATGATCAAATAGAACTCTTTTTTAATTCTTATTTTTCATAATTACACTTCAAATTCTGTTTCATTCCTGTGATATTATTGTTTTTGTACTTTATTACAAATTTGTTTATTTTGATTTACATCTGTAATAATTGCGCATTTAATTTGATTTAGTCGTTTATTGTTTAATAATAATTGTGTCATGTATGACTTCTAAACATCAAAAAGATTTTCTAAATAGATCACTCCATGTATACCAAAGATTACACTTCGACGTTTATATAAGAAATATTTTTACACTTTGGACAACTTTAATTGACATATTTTTCTTCGGTAACAACACCTTCCTTACAACATAAATAAATGTTTATTTTAGCAGCGAACGAGTGTTTTTCTTGTCCCGTAAAGCGCTGAATAAAATAAATCTAACGCCAAAATTGTTTTTCACGATCAATCCGCAGGAAACTTTCTCAGTGAATTTAAATTGCTAATAATTACAAAAACTTGAATGATTTTATCTGCAAAAACAAATTCTCCGCCGCTTTTCTATTAGAACGCGATATTCGTATTAATCTTAATTTTTTTTTTTGTTTTTGTTTCAGGTAAGCTGCCGATTTAGGCTTCAAAGAAATCGCTTAATTACTTCTTACGAGAAATACATAAGTATGACGTCATATTACTTATACAGCTTTGCTTACTTTGGCACCACGACGGAGTCAGTAAAGCTAAATGGTCATTAGTATGACCGGTGATTCGATCGATACGTATGATGAATTGAAAGCAAGCATAACGTATAATATAACCCGAGTCGATTCAGAGAGACCACTCCCTCTAGATATAGGTACGTCTTAGAAGAATCTGAATTGAATCTTGAATCTGACAGAACAATTTACCCGGTGAAAAGGCCTTACCGCATTGATTTTACCGAATGTTCATTAAAAATCCTAAAGTATGAATAAAGTCTTATTAATTACAGCATAATTATTAACATTTTGTTAGATTTTCCGTTTTACGAAATTACAATATGGATCACGTGTCGCGAGTAATTTCTACGCGGAACAGAATTCCGTTAATAAGCCAACGTAAACTTTCCCAGCCTGAACCAGTAAGTACATAATATCTTGGCCATTAATTAATTTAGTTCACTGGCTCGGATACACATTACGTCACATTCATGTGTTATCAGTTTTGTTAACCAAACTATTGACAATGAAGACAAGAGTTATAAAACAAATAGAGAGAAAATATGAACCTCGTTCTATTTTGTATTGTTCCTATCCATAAGTTTCCGTGAAACGACGCTTGGCGCCGCCAATCGACAGATGGCGCCGCTATTGCTTGATGAATTTTAATGAAAGTACAATGAAACATAATGTTTTGTGGATAATAAGTTCCAGGGAGCATGAGAACAAATGGCCCGCACACATAAAACCACGTCGATGTACTGTTATGAAGTAAATACTCTGTGGAGGGTAGACTAAAATTATTGTTAAGGATTAAGTATAAATATGTAGACGTTATTAAGGTTTCATTTTGTTTTATTTGACAACATCGTATTACAACCAACATGACCAACGAGGTGATCCAATTTTTAAAAACTGATCACAAATATAACAAGCACAGTGACTTGATTTTACGTATCCTTACTAATTTTAAACATTATGTTCTATCATTAGGTACTCGTACATTAATAAAATAATGTTAATTCGGTTTAAATTCTTCATAAGTGTTGTAGACGAATAAAAATGCCAGACTAAAAAGCTCTTTTTATTTAAAATATATTTTTGTAATCTCTTATATTAGATAAATTCCTGATTATAGTTAATATCGAGAGATATTCGTGTTCATGTTAGGCTGTATACTAAGATTCGTCTTAATAATCTTATCATTTCGATCTGACTTATGCTTTTATTTTTAAAACATTGATCAGAACGTTAACCCATCGCGAACTTGGTAACATTTCTTCGCAAAGCTTAATACGTACCTATTCTTTACAGACAAGTCACTTTACGTTTACGAGTTTTCTACCTTCCCGCTTTACGTCACATCAACAAAGTTTACGATTGTTGGTGTAAGTTCATTCGGCGTACGACAGATCGAATGCGTCTATTTTGTAGGGCATAAGTTGCGACGTGAATCACAAATTAGACGTTTGTTGACGTCATCTTCGTAATATTACCCGTTTAAAACGTGTTGAAGATCTGTTTACTGTTCGATGCCTTGCTTCTTTTATTTTATTAAACGTTGTTCACGTCTACCGCATAAATGACATACGTACGAACAATATTTACCATTTTGTCTGTATCATAAGCGTCTAATATCTTTTTTATTTGGCTAGTTATAATCAGCTTAAAGAGTTGCGAACGTAAGGTCACCCCTGTATTCCCCGGAGAGGTAGGCAGGGAAGTATAGAATATTCCCATGTTTCAACAGTGACAGTTACGACTTGTAAAAAACAACTTGTTAAATAAAATCTCGTCATTTATTGTGCATTTTCATACTTTTAGCAGAAGAATTAACAGAACAATAATAATTGTTTATTGTGAGCTTTGAAGTCATTTATTTTTGCATTATTGACCAAGCACAGTTTTACAAAAAGGAGAAAATTGGACACTGAGTTATCAAAGTAGATTCTGACTTGGACAGTACAATCATAGCATAAACATTATTCTCATTGTCATTTTTCATAGGCCTATATACACTCCGCGACAAAACTATAGAACACCATAATATTTTTCTAAAATCTTAAATTA
>DWTO01004786.1:0-11235 GCA_018244755.1 Jemadia pseudognetus
ACATACATACATATATATGTATATGTATATATATATATATATATATGTGTGTATATATATATATATATATATATATATATATATGTATATATATATGTATGTATGTATATAGGATACGTAAATGTTACTTTGGTCTTGTCGTAATGTCCTTCTTCGGAACGGCAAACTTATGAATGACGCCACAGTGAAAATGAACCTGAGATGGTATAAAGTTGCTCTCAACTCATGGTTCTAAATTAAAACTTGCTACATTGCCATGGATACAGGCAAGAATGTCTCCGGGCAAGTTTGTTTACGTCTCCTTCTTTGCTTTGTAACTTTGAAATTGAGTTCCTAGACACTTCTTCTTCTGGTTATTGATAATAAGAGCCTTTTGTATGCCTATGAAACCCTTTGTGTATTTACATTTTTATATTAATAGTATTTAGTTAGTAGTAGTCCGTGAACGTAATACTTATAATTAAAAAATAATTTTTAATGACAATGCATTTTATACTACTCTTATAATATTAAAGATACACGGTGAATTGCCAAATTCTAAATCACTCAGTGTTCTTTTGAAAGCACACTGTTTGTGAATCTCGGGTGAACCGTCAGCTCATTAAATCCTCGCGTAGACGAGCTGGAATGAATGCCACATACGCAATAATGCAAACATAACTAGCGGCGCAGCGTTTACGTTTTCTGACTCTTCGAACGTTATTATACACTTTTATAGACTAATAAAAAAGCCTCTACTTTGTACACAATTCTGATATTTTATTTTGGTCTCTTGAGATTTCTCAGCGCGCGTACGGATGGACAAGGTCGTTGTAATCACCACAATGAGTGCCCACTGTTCCGGATTTAATCGGAGATTATCAAAACGGCAGCGAGCGAAGCCCCCACCCGTGCGACGCTCAAATTCCCCGAACTTAGTGGAGATCACGGGCTCGCTAAACGTCTTCAGTGCACGTCCCACATATTACATCGAAATTATTGTACTTGGTGTATTCTGTACCTAATTTCATATTTGTATATCCTCTGCAACGAATTTATCTACAAATCTCTAAGTTCTCTTTAAAGTTTTGTAATATTCAAATTTTCTGTGTAAACATGCGTAGTATACTTGTGATTTCGGCAATATTGTTGATGCCGAATCAACTTACACATTTCGCAATATTTCAAACGATAAGGACAATGTAACCAAAATGTTATTCTTCAGCAATCACCACAATCCGTATTGTGGAGCTGTGAGAAAATAACAATTGGGCCGGGCGAACACCAACCAGTTTCGCACGTTCGAGTACATCTGTTGCGAATGGAATGTACGATCTGACAATCGTTACGCTCTTACCGGCAAAGTATGCTCTGCCTCTTTCTTTTTTTGTTCTCGTTTGCTGTTCAGGTGAAATGGTGAAAGTTGTGTGACCAAAACCACTGAAATCCTGTCCGCTAGTTCACCGGTACACGTCTCTACTAGTGAAACCGTGAATAATAAATTGGTTGCCGCAAATCCATTGCTGTAGTGAACCTTTGAACTCACCTTTACTTCTATGCTGTGTTTACACTCCTTTTTTATTATAACAAATAGGTTACTTTCAGCTGCTATGTACATAAATGTATTTCTAAATTACATGAAATCGCGAAAACCGTAAATGTAAAAACAACTACAAGTTTTTGTTACTTTTACGTAGAAAATTCACGTTTTCAACATTATAAAGTTTTAAAATCTAATTATATAGAATAACTAGATTACACTAACAGACATAAATATAATAACAGTTACTAGGAAATATTTCAATAACGTAGCTTATATTTAACGGTAGCGTTTATGTAAAAATAGGCAAAATTAAATATTACCTGTAACTTTACCTTTCCCTATACTTGACTATGTCGATATTTGCTATTTGGATGTGATTGAGGAGCAATTAAATAAACTTGAGCGCCTTCAATATATACATAAGTATAAGGTTTGTATTTGGCCTACAAAAATATGACCGTTCCCGAATACCGCACTAAACTCAAACGGCTCCCAATTAGCTTTCTTCGGAATACTCATATCCTTTCTGCCTTTTACTGCGTACTGTTTGATCCTGCATCACTAGCATATTTAAAAGAACGCTTCCATTTTTTGGGATCGTCGCACGATCGTCCATTGCGTTCTACTCTAAATCTGACATTACGTATGCCAGCACATTCCATATCGTACTATGCTAAATCCCTTTCTGTTCTGGCCGTGCGACTGTGGAAGGCTTTGCCACTGAATATTCGACGTGCGACAAGTATAAAGTCTCTTAAACGACTGGTAAGGGATCATTATTCCAGACTTTAATTATATGTTTACTATTGCTATTATTGTTTACTCTAGGTACTTAATACTAGTACTAATAGTAGGCAGAGGTATTAACCTCTTCGGGGATAATAGGCGTGAAGTTACGTATAATATAGATACAGTACTACTCGTGTAGTATTCGCTGATAACTGTTCCATGATAAAAGTAGCTCTGACTATTTCTTACATCAAATTAAGAGAGATATTTTATGAACAGATTCGAATTGAACAACGTCATACATTCATCTCTGTTGATGATGTTCAACAAAGATGTTCACTATTCATTTGTGGTTACCTTGTCTGTAACTGCACTGGTCTAGCGTGCAATGAATACATGAAATTAAATTATTTGGCGCATAATAGACATGTCTTGAACATCGCAAGCCCTGAGTTGTCATTGTCTACAGATTGCATTGTCAGCACGCTATAACGAAATATAATTAAACATGTCTTATGTTCACTGGGTATCGTTACTGGTAGTGTAAGTTCAGACAGATATGCGCTGTCACTTTAAAATAGGTAGTATAAATATGGAGCTTACTTCGGTAGTAATTGAAATACTATTCTATAGTCTTCCTAATGACATCTCACTGCGTTGTTTCAGCAAAAAAATAATGACGTTGCGGATTAGAGGATATAGAGGTTAGTGGTCAAACCGTCATCGGATTTTCTTGAACGGCCTTTAAGGTAAGGTATCGCTGAGGATTGTTACTTAAAGACAACCAACAGAGATCGCTTAATCTCCCTGCAAAACGTGAAAATTTGTCTATTTGAAATGCGGTCACCCATCCAAGAGGCGAGCGCGACCTGCGTCGCTTAACTTTACAGACCGTTAACAATCCGAAACCGCATCGACGTTTCAAATGCCTTAGTAACCATTTATTAAAATGTAAATAAAAAAGAAAACCGTTGTCTTCTATTCACCTCATATTTTTGTTTAAAGTCCAGTAATCGTCTCGTAATAAACTTACAAGATGTTTCTTTGAACTTCTTATACCTCTTGAAAATGCTGTTTTATCGATACTATTATTCGTTTTGATTCACTAATTTCGACGATCTTTTAAACGTTCCCTCTGTGACTGTAAATGAAATGAAATAAAATTTGTGACTTATTCAAATACGTTTCTCCCAAGACCACTTAAATTCTACTCGGATCTTTTCCATAGTTGCAAACTCTGCGTTTAACAATTCTTTGTTAATTTTTACTTATGCGAAAACATTACACATAGAGTTACACATATCTTGATTACTTATTGAACAGTCGAAGAGTGATTCGATCAACAGTTGTCCTAAATTAAATTTTATGATTCATTATTATCATCAGCCTATTTCAGTCTACTTCTGGGCATAGGCCTCCTCCAAAGGGCACCCTCGCGCCATATCCTCGGCTTACCACAACCAACTTCTACATCCAGACTTGCAGATCGTCATCCCTTCTCAATATTATGCTTACATTGGAACTCTGGCAAAATACATACAATTTTCTATTCATTTATTTCAAGCCGTTGTAAACGCTCGTCTATGAGCCATGTAGCAAGTTATTTGTTCCCGATTATGGTACATGTGTAATTTAAATTAACTATGTTTTAACCGACTTCAAAAAGGAGGATGTATTCAATTCGTCTGTATGTTTTTTGTTATTTTTGTTACTTCGAAACTCCGAACTAGATGGACTGATTTCGATATTTTTTTTTAATTGAAAGCTGATGCTTCCCATGTGGTCCCATTTTTTTTAGTTCCGTTCCGACCATGGCATCCATGACAAAATCGCATAAGTCTTAAATTTGCGTTAAGCATGTACGCGACAAATTGACGAATAACTCAATATCGCGTTAACCGATTTTGATGATTCTTTTTTTATTGGAAAGGGCATACTTCATAGATACTATGG
Organism: Jemadia pseudognetus; assembly: GCA_018244755.1. Taxonomy (NCBI): domain Eukaryota; kingdom Metazoa; phylum Arthropoda; class Insecta; order Lepidoptera; family Hesperiidae; genus Jemadia; species Jemadia pseudognetus. The sequence goes on from DWTO01004786.1 coordinate 4,205, forward strand.
CTAATTATTTTGTTACTTTTTAGAGCATATTATATTGAATACAGTCAGGAAGTTCAGGCATAATGTAGTATTCTAAAAGTTAAAGAATTTTCTGCATCGGAGAAGTAGGTACAGAGATTCTCACAAAGTCGGTCATGAACTTTATCTCCCAATAACGTCAGAGTACGTAACGAAGCCAAGATACTCGTAATTCATAAAGAATTGATTCAAGCAAGTACTAAATATTACAAAAACAGCAATCCAGCAATACAAAAATATATATTTAATGACTTAAGGTGTACAGATCGATCTGGTAGCTAAGTTTAGGATTGCAGTTTAAGCATTGGAAACTAGGTGAGTGACAAAAATAAAATCGTTAGAGAGAAAAAGTTAGAATCTATTATTTTATAAATTAGGTTAAGTCCTCAGGGTACCGCTAGTACGATAAGTTTATACATTTAAGCTTTGTTCTAACTCGTAACACGAGTTGTAAGGTTTTAAATTGCCCGAAGTGGTTTGGAGCAAATGATCTTAAAGGCCGTGTTGGGTCAGAATTAGCGGATCTACTATCGTAATTGGAACGGCTCATGTTAGATTGATCGATAGTAAATTTCTGGCTTTTCAGCGTATTTCTTATTAACTGAAGTTCTGTTTCCGTTTAAAAATAGCTTTTCGAAACGCTAAATAATAGCTATATATATATATTGCTGGTACTGGTAAAACGGTTTCTCGGTTATCGTAATATGTATGGCAAAATGAAACAGTGGTTCAATCAATCCTGTCTCTTTTATCTATTCAAAGTGTCAACTTTACGCCTAATGTGTAAAGAAACCCAGACAACTTGTACTATCATGTTATGTACGTATGTATGTGTGTCATAGTTTGAAATCCGTCCCTATAAGGCATCCCTCCTCGGAATGCAATGAGCTCCAGGCATTTCGGCATTTCAACCACGGAGCATTCCAGTCTTACACTTCATGACATACAGCTACATTGATAATTCTATTTTGCTCCTAAATATTATGTTTACTGTATTAGCAGTAGGTATTACTTTCCTTATACAGTTTGTTAATATTGGTTAATTTAGTTAAATTGCCCCTTTGGCCGTGCTGGTTGCAAGCGTGGCTACCGATCAGGAGGTCCTGGATTAAAATCGCTGGTCGGACACTACTGGATTTTTCTAATTTTCATTTCCTAGTTCTGATTCGGAGTCTGGAAATGCGTCCGGTGTATGGCAATAGGCTCACCACCTATTCCATACTGGGACGTAAATGTAACTCGTAAAACGGGGCCTGTACTACACTTCTCTGCCTACCTCTTCGAGGATTACAAGAGTGATGTTACGTTTATCTTAGTTGACATAGAAAGACGTCCTTGTTCTTAATTTTATTTAATGCAGCCTCTGAGCTCTGTAATTAATTTATTTTTGCAAAGGGTTACTTCGTGAGTAAATTGAATAAATCTATAATACTGAAGTACTATTCAGTTCGCTTTCCTTTTTATGGTAAACGTGTAAAATAATAGTCACCATTTCAGTTTATAAGTCGTTTGAAATATAACATAAAGCTTTGTACATTTCAGAGGAGTTCATAAACGTGGATTGTTTTGGTTTTGCAATGCTTTTTAACTGCATATGTCAGGTCTATTAGCGTGGGTCCTTAAGTAGACATAATTATTATGTCAATTTACAATTGTTGTATAATATGTTTAGTCATCTTGACTTGCGCATAACAAATAATGTATACCATGATACATAGTTAAATGTTTATTCAACAGATTCCTCTTCGGATCCCGCCGTAAGCGCCGCGAGTCCAGGAAAGCAGCGTCGCGGATTTAGTGGGTAAGTAGCATTTGCCTAAAAGTCACCCTTAGAAATAAATTTAGTAAGTAAAACACGCAAGCTGTTATTTGATATGGTACATAGACAATTATTGTAAAAAAAGTACGCATTTAAAAGAATGTCCTCTTAAAACAATGTTATCTCATTCTATCTGTAGCAACTGATTTGTTGCCGTTGCCCATTATTCATAATTTATCATTTGAGTATGTTATCAAATTCTTTCGGCGATACGATGCTCAGTCGTTTTGTGTTCGGGTCGCGGCGCACGCGCAATGCCCAATATGTACTGCGAGCGAAGTTCCGACGCTCGGGCAGCACGGACTGTCCGCAGCGACTGCTTCTGCCACATTATAAGGTTCTCGTAGTTACCCCCTAGTAACGGCGTTCACCACAAAAGTGATAAGCGAAATTGTTTCACGTTTAAAACGTTGTGCCATGATGATAACAATCAAATATTGAAGTGTTTCAACGTATTGTGCACTGTACAAAATTGTCGGTTTACGTTTAACCATGTAAATCGCATCTGTTTTATAGACTCGCTATAAATACATATAAAATGGTTGTGTTATAATTGTGCATTTGTTGTACTATTACTACGTTAAGCGTGCCATTGGCGCTTTGCTCTTTATATTACAATTATCTCTCAGCGGTGCTCTATCTTACCAATTATTTTCAATGAATCTTCTTCGCGCAACAGGATGAAGTGATTATTTTTGCTTTCCAAGAGTTTAATATTAGTGTAGCTTGTAAGACAAAACTTTAGTATCTCTGTTCATATCTGTGTATAATTTTTCAAATAGCGAAGTTGCTTTAAATCTTAACCGTAAAATATTTAATCAACAGAACTATAAATATATAACGAGCGGTTGGTACCCGCTTTTTGTCGTTTTTATTCGAGCTCTATTTGTGTTCCCTGAGTGATTAACGATCGCTGTAATCTACAGTAATTAAGAGCCTAAAACGGGACACCTATTTTAATTGAGTGGCTGCCGTGCAGCTACGCCGGGTGTGTAGCTCACCTTTGATGACTAGTGAATATGGCAATTAAGAGTTCCATTACACATCTGAATAGCTCTCCTCGACATATCCATGCTAATTTTGGTTGCATATGTCTTACAACTTTAGTCGGCGCTAATTTATTAAATAGGTATGAACTGTATACAGCACTTAGTATGCGACTTGTTAGATATGCTGTCAATCGAGGAACAGAGTTATTGTAAGTAGATGCCAGGTGTATAATTACCTTACGAGCTCATTTTCTAATCGATTTTGTTGTCATTAGACTCCCCTTAACTAATTGTAATTAAATTATTGTAACGTAATGTGATGATAACACGCGACGGTAACTTTAACCACCCCATTCATTTAAATGACCGCGACCTTATATTATCTCATCAACCCGCTACCGATTGAGTGCATCACATGAAAAGTGAACGGTTGCATTTCGGATTTGGCGATCGGCCCGGCGACTAGCTGTGCGAGGCTGTTAATTGATGTGCGATCGCGCACAGGGCTCGGTCGGCCGCGTCGTCCGCGGCTCCCTGCTCGCGCCCGCCGCCCAATCTCAATATGATCGTACAAATGTTCAGCGTCGCGCGCTTCCCGCACCGTACCTTATATTACATTAAACATTTGCCGTTATAATCTCTTAGATAAAACATGTTTCTTCGATAAAGCGCGGTCGTCCTCCGTCTCTATCACCGGCTCCCTCGACGACCTAGTGTTGATAACAGTATTTGTGCACCATATTTGTTTGCTTGTCAGTTGCTTACGCGTGATCCGTCGAGACGACTGTGTTGATTGTGCGTGTTAATGTGATGTGTCGTTTCGATACGAAACTTGAAACATGTGGAATCAAGTAGTTTACGTAAAGTAAGTTAACAATAAATTACAGAGATCTCCAATCATAAGTGTCATAGCTACGACATTGGCAGGTATTAGCGGCGAATTTGGCAGGTATCGCAATTTATCTGATCTTTAAATCACACGCATGTACTTTATACATATTTGTATCGGTATTTTAATGAACTATTGAATAAATAGTCGTGTCCGGCGTCCGGACAATAGTGTATTTACGTACAAAGTCATTGTTTATTATCAGCTCTAAACAGAACACACACTACACAATATATAGATCGGTTAACTTTGCTTCGAACTTGTCGCTTTATTTATAAGATTTTATATATAACACATTTGGTGGTATTACAAGTACTCAGATACTTAATGAGTATAATGCCAGTACATGAAGACTACGAGTTTTATAAATACAATAGACCATAAAATACAGTAACGGTAGTCGTTTGTGAACACTCGAAAACTTCACATACGCTGCTCAGACCGGATTTGTATCGATATCGTTAAAACTTATATCATTGCGAGATATTCAAAAGATCAGAGAGCGTCTACCAACTGCGAGCAATATAAGTCCCTCTCAGCGTTGTTATTTCATTTGATCCCTCCATATGATCGTATTGGTCGGGAAATATTCCAAACTGTAAAAGAACACAATGTGGAGACTTTTTTCGCCGTTTGTAGTTAAGATAATCGTGATACGTCGGTGTCGCGGCTCGTCGTGCAACGTGAACGCGCGACATACAGACAAGCGTATTTTTGTTATCGGCCGACTGCATTGCGGTCGCGGGTCCTTGGGCCGTGAATCGCCTGCTTGCCTTCAATGATATAAAACTTATGTTAATTTTGTACGTTATTCACGTTATTATCGGAGGCTACGAATTTGCATCTTGTCGGTCGTTAAATAATTTCCCTTTTTTTCACACATCAGCTATTCTTTCGTGTTGTCTTTTTGTATGTATTTATATCAATACAAAGAAATTATTTCACCTGCGAACTGGTTGATCATTTGGATGATTCTAAAACCATCTATCAATTTCATTACAATGTAGGGTAGAGATGTTGAATGCATGACAACGTCGGTGAAGTCCACGTGCGTCGTCGGCATAAGAATACACGTATTTGTAGCTACAATAGATAGATATAGTGACTCGGTACCGTAACGAAACCAATAACTGTCAACGTCGGCTCGGCCGACAAGCTCCCCTGCGAATTTGCGAAACAAACAGACCACCTACCTACGTCGTTATGGCACCGAAACTCATGTTGACTCGCATTTTGCTAAAGAAATAATTGTCGTTGTAACCTTCATGCGCGACCCGAGCAAAACTTCTTTGTCGTTGTGGCACACGTTATGTTTTATTCCTATTATTATTTTAAATTGACCACATTTATTTGAATAAAAATTATTAGTGTTGTGTTATTTAGTTAGTTAGTTAGTTTAGTTAGTGTTTTTAGTCAGTTAGATAGAAACAAAGGTATATGCAATGAACGATGCCAGAAAGTTATACAATGCTGCGGCTACATTTTGCAGGGCATCGTGGACGCTTGTGTGTGATACACATACCTACACATGTCCGCACGTAGGTACAAATAGCGCACATGTTACTACCTTATCTTGGTCCGACCTCCAAAACTAGTTTTAATAAAACTTTAATTATACGTGTTACTCTGTATATTTTGTCGACTTTATCAGCACGCTACTAACGCCTTAACCATTGAAGAATTTATCTCCCCATGCCCATTGTTTCTCGTTTTGGATCCATTTTTGAAGGATTTTTTTAAATAACTCCAAATGTAAACAATAGGTATTTCATTTTGATTAAAAATAAAGATACATTGTAGGAGTAAGTTCAATAATCCCCAACCGAGGCACCTACCGCAACCAAATAGAGTAATGTAACCAATATTTCTCTTCCGTGCTCATGTTTAGTTTTACAAATATGTATTTTGTCATAACATCAGTAGAAAATATTTTTTGGAGTAATTGCCTGATAGGTAAATCTAGATAACTATGCGTTGATGGTACGTGAATAATTGAACAATTCATACAAGAAAACATTAGATTAGATCAAAAATTTCGACACTTCTCGTAGAAATACAATTAAGGGGTCATAAAACGTCTAAAAGACTAGACATAAGTAATTAAAATAATAATTTTAATAAAGTGGCTTAATTAAAATACGCAAGTTTGACTCAATATATGAGACTAAAATATTTTTAATCCTGTCATTATTTTAAAGTTCAATACTGACTATTCATTCATTGCGATTACAATATATTTCAAAGTCCGACGCGCGTTTTACCGCTTTTTCTTTTATATTTTAAGTTCATTGTAGTACACTACACTTTTTACGGTGGAAAGCAAAAAAAACACCAACATAATATCAGATAAAACCTATGCCTCATTGCAATACGTTCTAATTGTTTTACACGGGTTTGGGATAGTCGCTAATGTGGAAACACTAGAAACGTTTTAATTGCCTCCTGGCCCTATTGCACGGAGTTTAAAAAAGTTAGCTACATGTTTATCTAGCTATACCAACCCGTGATTAAGAATTTTGTTATTAATTCCGAAAATCATCATCGATGAACACCATCAGTTCTCCTGCGCTGCAAGGCAGAAACTGTAAGATCAAAGTAGGTACCATTATTATGACGATAGCCGAGTGCTGGTTGGCAGTTCACGCCACGCGCCATAGATACGTTCATGTTGATACAATTACAACGTACTACGTTCGTTTAGATATAATCTCTGGCTGCTTTGAATCCTGACCATCGCCGTTTGTTCTGTGTTGTATGTTGGTTTACACAGATCCTGTCCAGTCGTAATTGGTTTGGGCATCGTAAACCACAATATTCAATTGCGTTCGTGGTGTTATTAATGTTTATCTGATTAAATTTAATAGTTTGGATATTCGACATCTGGGTATCCGCAGATCCGAGTGTTATTTATTTAAACTGCTAGTGTATATTTATAAATAGAGCATGTAGTTCAGAGCGTACACACTTCTATGTTTTGCTTTGTTAAGTCTATAGAAATTTTGTTGTACTTTATGGGGAGCCTTACAAAACTTTATTTAGTATAGTAGACATTTTAGAAATATTTGAATACCTTTTACGGGTAACTTTTGATATACAATATAATTACAAATGTCGATTAATATATTGACTAAACCACTTATGTTCCTGTTGGACGAGCGTCTTTTCAAAACTGCATTTTGCCAGAGGCATACTTCTCATGTTAAGCAATCCAGCAGATTCCTATTAACGCTACTATTTTTTGACTCCCCCATCAGCCAGTATCTGGCCTATTTGATCGAGATAGGTGAGTCTTGGCCTACCTCGGCACCTGCGTCCA
>DWTO01004787.1:0-11232 GCA_018244755.1 Jemadia pseudognetus
CGTAACCGGTGACACGTGGGAGTGTTCTGCATTCCTCTGCCTACCTCTTCGGGGATTACAGGCGTGAAGTTACGTTAAAGAAAAGAGTTTGACAGTTTTTTATTGATACTAACGTTAACGCCACTTGTACCTACATTTTTTTTAAAGTATTATATACGTTGACGAGTTAAAATGAGATTATAAAAATGTGTAGGAATGAATTAAAATAATAAGGATTGAAAAAACGTTTGGAATGTACTCATATAAATATGTTTTCTATACAATATGCTGCGTTTTCTGTTACATTGTATTATATGTATACTAGGGATAAGGTTTTTTGTTAAGAGGGTTTAGATAAACATGGGAACGACCATCTCAGGCTTATGCTAACGTTTACTTTGTAAGGTACAAAAATAAGTGTATTATATTTAAAGAATTATCACCACAAGCTGTAATTGTAGCCAATAGTCAGTTGGTACGTCTGTCAATGCTCCTTCGAACTGCAACAGCAGAGGAATCGCAGATGCAGCGACGTTTATAGAAATGTGTTTGCATATCTCTTTAAATAGGTACATATTTCATATTTACTTATACTTGTAGGGACCTTGTACTACAGTATTGAAAATATAATTTTTACCCTTATTCTGTTACACTGTTTATTAAATTATTTGTGAAAAATAGATTTTTCTTAAAATATATATTTTTGATAAAATCTTACAACAAGTAAACGTTATTTATAATTAAACATGTTCTTACTGACTTGAGGACACATTATCGAATCGATTTTGGTAAGCATCACTTTGATAAAATATATGTAGATGGGGGACATAGCGAAGACTAAAAATCGGTTACTCTCAGAAATAAACATATGACAAATATGTATTTATTTCGTCTTACATACTTGCTATATTGTTATGTTTTATAGAAGCGCTGTAAGGGGCCACGCGTTACAATGTAACAATAATAATAACATTTGTTACACATATATATTTCACGTGAGAAACTCATTGTAGTGAGATTCTCAGAACAATACATAATCTACTTATATAAAATCATACGTTTTTGTAATCTTATCATGATGTATTACCATATGAGTGATTATTGTTGAAAACAAACTGCATAAGATTTGCCAATCGCTTAGGCCTTTTACTGTATTGGATTTTATCATCAGATAGCCTTATTATGTACACTTATCGTGATAGAATAATCATTAATGATTGGACCTGACATTAAATAATATAACGTCAGCCGAATCTTTCATATACACTTAAGTAAATACATAATTGTAAAAATATTATTATACCTACTTAGCACAATGTTAGCGATTAACATTAATAAGGACATTATAAAGGTAAATTCGAATGATAGTTTCGACAAGTTATAAATGTATAATAAACCGCAAGCGGATAAAACTAATATTTATTAAATAGGCAAAATCTCCTAAGGGGACGCCTATCTCCAGCAGTGGACTTAAGCCGGCTGTTATTGATGATGTTCAAACGCACGTACAACAATCAGAAATGAGTAAATTGAATCTGAATTAATATAATAGATATTTCGGTACCAATTTCTTTTTATCTACCGGGACATCTCACGAATGATCATCCATTCATAAATTACGCACAAATATAAATTTACTGTACAAACACAACCACATAATTGGTAAATAGTCTAAATAGGTATATTCATTATATAAGTTTCTAATTAAATGTATATACAGATAAAAAAGTGAGTATTTATCAAAGATTAATCACATGTATATCACAATATTACGAGATGTTTCTGTGATTCTTCTCCATCTTCGAATATTGTTTGGTCTTGATAGGGACCGTTGAGTGACCAGCCATCGTGGTGAAAGGATTTGTCGCAATGTCCAGGGTGCGCCGGGCAGTGTGTATTCGTTAATGAAACATAATCGCCACTGGGGGAGGCTCCTTTCATGCACCCCAATTCGTGATTTGTACTGTTATAGTCAGGTAATTGAAGAGTGCGAATATTATTTCATGAATAAAATTCTATACAAAACTTTGAACCGTACAAACTAAGTTATAAATTACGTATTGAAATTATATACATTACACGTACCTTGCTATATGTTGGAAATACTGTCTACCAAAAATTTTGTAGCCTCGCCTTTAGTCTTTACTGTTGTGACAAATCAAAACTTTATAAAAGGTATTAACAAATTTTACCACGACCGACAAACAGCCAAGCGTCTATTGTTACACTTGCGTCGTCCTTACATACTGACAAAACAATGTGAAATATTTCAAAACATGACATTATTACCTCGTTTCATTTGTTTAACTTTGCGTTACAATATACAAACGGTATTAGATTAATATCGGTGTGAATTCCACCTTGGAACCGACAGTTTCATTTACGTAACCATATTAAAATACCTCATTTTCGCACCTTTTATTTAGCCTTGATTGTAAGCTAGGACGTAACGGCGACAATATCTAATAGACGTGAAGGACTTTACGACCGCCAGTCGGGCTCGAGTGACTCACTTTCCCAACCAACTTTCATTCATTTTCCGGAGCGGATTAAAGCCGGGAACGTTTGCCAAAACGTCTTAGTGTTCGTGCCAAAAAATTGTATTACCGAGAAGAGAAAAAAAGTCGTCTTGTCTTCGTTGTCTAGACGGTCGGGTGAGACGAGACGTGACAGGGAAACTTAGCTGCAGTATAACACTCTTGTATATATAAACGTATGTACATATGTAGATGTCGTGCTGCATACCATCTACGTATAGAGTATTCTGAGAAATTTGCGTTTTAAAATACTATAGCTTTAAATATACGCAAGTAATGTATGTGTGAGTGATGAATGTTAGGGAATCACTTCAGGTATGGGGGCTGGATTGATATCTTTTGGATGCGGTGTTCTCTGATTACCCCGTAACAGACTTGCCTTGAAGATGTGATGACGATACCCATTGAATTACTTTAGATTTAATGATATAAATACTATAAAATAAAATACGTGTTCTTCACCTTTGGAATACTTAAATAAACATACCTACAAACAATGATTAATTCATAATTCAATTAATTTAAACTATTAAAATATTTGAACTCTTAACATCATTTTAAATTTACGAATGTATTAGAATACAAATCGACAAAATTACTCAATAATATTGAAACTGTACAGCGTATAATCAGAAATGTGCATTTTAATTGCAGAGCTTAAATATTGTATTGATTGAAAGATACGATGATGAAAAATATGGAACGACACACTTGACCGTGAACTTTGGCGGGAACAAGACAATTAGATAATAAGCTGCGATCCTAAATTAGACATTATACACTATTTATTTTGGGCACACTGTCAAAAGTTTATCAAATGATCTTATGACCTGAAGGCGGCACCTAAAAATACAACGATTAGCAATTCTTTGTAATGCCTGTTGGTATTGTTCTCGCTAATAGAATCGGATGTTGTAAAATATTACACAATTGCACGTCGAAAATAGAAGCATTAATTTCTGGTATGGTCTAATCTCGTATGATCACTTTTTGGCGGCGTTTGCGTCTTGATTGTGACTTACACCATCAAAGTATGAAAAACAGAACAATTTAAGCAATGCTGTTTTCGGATAGAATTAAGTGCAGTGGTAGATTCAGTGGCGGTAGTTAATTTGTAGAATTCCACCACTAGATAATTTGAAAAGTACTAAAGCTTTTCAAAATTAAAGGTATAAGAGCCCTGACGTGAATATTTTTACGCTGACAATGTTATAAATTTACAGGTTATTTCAGGCATTACAATAAGCAAAAATATTCGGATATTTTGTTATTCGAAATTAAACTTTAAACTTTTCGTCGCCACAACGAAAATAATATACAAAGGTGCTTACAAACTTACTTTATGCAAAAAAAAGCCATACAAGTGCAAGAACCTGTTCAATGCAAACTGCCGAAGAGTGCATTCCGATTGTCTTCCGGCGCCAGCATTCGGCTTCCTGATTAAAACTTGATGTTCAAGGCGAGATCTTGAGGAATGCTTCTAGGCGAGCCTGCTCCGTCTCGGGTTAAGGTTATATATTCAACATATATTTCTCTAATTCTGTTAATCCTGTCACTCGTACCTGTAACTTTGATGATAGATCAATTTGATTTAGTATCCTTTTATTGTCGTCGTTCGCCTTGATAGTGATATCAGCCTCATTAAATGATTATATTGTTCTTAGAAATAACTATTAATAAAAGTAAATTCATGTAGTGGCTGATCGCAACATTTCTATAATGACTATATTATTTACATTAAAAAAGCTTAATTTTATAAATAGTACATTCGTTGTTGTAATATACAAGCAATGAAAAATGTTATTTTGTAGAAATTATGACATTGTGTCGATTTGACAAGTTTGATGACGTTTATTGCACCCCTCTCTCTCTGTCGTCTGGTTTCTCGCTCTGTTTACAAAACATGCGAACGCCACAGGCCCGTAATTGGCTATAGCGTTTGCAGAATCAAGATTCTTGACACTCCTGACACATCTATCACTATTATTATGATTAATGCAGGCAGTCACATCTTCACGGCCAAAGTCGATTTGTGATATAGACCAGGCGTGAGTCATTTAGCATTTGTTTCTTGCACCGATAAATTGTGGACTTGATTCCGTTGGACCTTTCGTAACGCGACTGTACGGGTTTACACAGCGATTATTTACCAATAATCTTTGTCGATTGTTTCAATAATCTTTTAAACGGAACGCATTACATCTTTGTCTTTTAAATACGTCGTCATCCTTATTTATGCTAGTTTAGTGTAAGTTTTTTTTGTGATTTTATGAAAATATACACAATTATCAATATGATTAATTAGCAACATGATATAAAATAATTTTAATATTTTTATTACATCCTTACGCCCGGTCCTTACGGGGTAGTCATAGAACGAGTGCATCAAATACCTCTCTATCAAATCCAATACCTTTCAAATATCTATCAAATTATACTTTTTAACCGGCATCTGATTGATTTCTTCAACATATTTGAGTTTTGATAAACTCACGATTCACATGATAAAAATATTCAGAACGAACCCTGTACTTTTACACATAAATTTTCGTACTTAACATTCAGTGATAAACAAATCTATAAAATATCCATACACACATCGTTATTGGAGTCGGAAATCCATCACATAACACCTCAGTAACACGTACCACACAAGAATGTAATTGTGAACACGAATATAGGCGATTTCTGGAATGTTTATGCGTTATATTATACAAGACCGCTTGCATTGTGACGCGTACCGAATGAAAATGTGTCTGCACGTTTCATTACTACGCGACATTGTTACACCGGTAGTAAATTACAGAAGCGCCACTTCATATAATACGTGCGCTTTTCGCATACCAATGTATGTAAGGCAACTACTCCACGATACATAATTCCACATGGATATTTTCTCTATGAATAGACCGTGAATGCTTGTTGTAAAAACGTGTTTTTATGTACGTAATAGTTTAATGCCTGCAATAATATGACTGTAAGTGGATATCTATGTTTGATTTAAATTCTATTGTTGGTCATCACAGTGAAAATAAAATAAGCATTTTGCGTAGTCAATAAATGATTTTGTTTTCGCAGGTATATATTGTTTGTATGTATACATGTAATTTGTATTACATGTATGTATGTTTCCTGTTAGACTCATCATGAATAGTATCTATAATGAGAAGAAAATTGGTTAGATGATTTGTCAGACAATATTTTGTGCACAATGAAACGAATAGGTTTTACAGTATTCTAACATGGAGTACATATAATACCCAAGTAAGCGACATTATGGTGACGCTGTAATTTTTACACCGTAGGTCGAATGAAATTATAGAAATCGTTTATTGTAAATGGAATTATAGGAAATTAATTCAAATATTATGGGCATTTATTAAATTTTTCAATATTCGTTTATCAGTTTCATCATTAGACCGTAAGTTGTGAACACATAAATTATCAAGCATATAATATTTAGAAGCACATATACCTACTTAAGTATATATAATAAGCGTAAATACTTATAAGTTTCTTGTGAACGGCCACATTAATTGAGGAAGTCGAGGTAATTTAGCAAGTACGAATTAAAATGATACAATCGCGTCGCATAGTGTCACTGAGCGAGGCGTAATGTCGTAAATCGTGTTTGAGTGTTGCGTTGCGTTGTCGGTGGCTCAGAGAATCGCAGGACACTTATGTCCAATTCAGCCGCTGGTTCGTTGCCCCGGGGCCTGGCCGTAACAAACGATCCGCTGAGTGACGTCACGTGATGCGCGTTGCACTCAAATTGCAACCAACTAACGTCCCCTCCCCAGGTGCCCGCCGTGCTATCGTATGCGCCGTAGTATTACGCTTGGCATCACCCGTTATCACTATTTTAGTATTACCAGGTGTAAATTTATAACAATATCTATATTTTATTGATAATTTAATAATGTTTACAATGCGTTCATGCATGAGAATCATATTTAATTACAAATTAAACTGATGTCGTTACGCGATAATCAGATTATTGCTACGAAAGTGCCGCGTTATGAAAACATGAAGATAAGAATTATTAATACTTCTTAAATATAGAGAAATAAATGTTTATTATCATTAATGTTGAAGTAGAGCAAATTGCATTGAGACACGACGAAAATTAAATATTAAAGACGTTTATGTTTGTAATATTAAATTGATTTGATTTTGATGATTGATATACTTTCATGCCAGGTCTCTTACGTGGCAGGCAGTGAGTACCGACTGCCAAATAACATAAATGAAAAAATTGTACTAATTTACTTGTAATAGCTGTCGACTATTGATGAATTGAAGAGTAAGTGTTAAAATGATGTTTTAAAAATGAGACATCTGTTTATAAGTAAGCTCTTATGAACATTATGTTTCTTAATCTCATGAATGCTAAATGTGCGACACGGATGGTTTTTATCTTTTTTGATATTTTAATAAAACCTGCAAAATACATTTTTATTATCATTTTCTCAATCTTTCATTACCGAGCCATGCTTCGCTATATAAAATTGTGGGTTAAGCAAAAATGTATGTATTTATGCAAAACAATTTATTGGCATAATTTAAAATAATGATGTACGGTATATGTTATACAAACGCAATTTACATAAAATATGATTATGTATGTGTGAAATGAATTCTAGAACAGTTGGTATTGTATGCTTGCGTTAAATAAACTAGTTTGATTTGCGATTATCTGGGCATTTTATACGTTTGTGTGTTTTCATTCATGTGAACAGGCGTAAGAATCGTGAAGTTTTGCGTAAAATTATTATTTAGTGTAGTACGGGAAATATAATTAAGGTATTTCGAATAATATAAAAATAATTTGTGCCTTCATATAGGACTCTTTGTTATTTATATTTAAGTATATAGATAGTTTGTGTATCAGAAAAACCAATTTTTGTAATTACTCGCGCCTGGAAGACCTTATCAAGAAATAGTATTTTTAGTGCTTCTTCATGTTTAACTTTGGAACGTTTAATGGTGACGAGTCGAAATAGCTTTTTTCACTAGAAAGGAAATATAATAAACGGAAAAATAAATTGACGCCATAGATCTAATACGTACGTTTGACCGATGGTGTTCTCACAAAATATTAGCGTACTTACTTAATTAACGCCCAACGAACTCGATTCCACGAAATTAATTGAGGTCAAAGAATTTGAGTGCATACGTCTCAATGAAGCCCAGCGTTCGTTACACCGAAATTATCGAAGTCGGGGGTTGCTGCAGTTTACTTTTGTCCATACGGATAGAGAGAGACCAACAATAGTTTTGGGATACACCAGTAAACGTGTCTCGTCGATTGCGCGCACACAATAGGCATTAATTTCGAAAAACGCGCGTTAGGAATGCCGTCGGCGCAGATTCGGGCAGGTAGAATTTTTAGCACCTCTCTGATCAGATCCTGGCGTGTCATAAGCCACCCACAGGTTCTAATTAAGCCGGTAGCCAACAAAGGCGCCGGGCCGACCATAACGCTGTCGGATTATGCGGCCGGGGACGCAGCGGGTCGTCGGCCGGCGGTGCCCTCGCGTGTTACAATTGCACACAAGACGCCCCCGCGCGACCCGACCAACCAAAAAGTTAGAAAAGTGCGGCACGGTGCGCCCGCGATACCATCTCGGCGCCACGCCGCTAACCGCCGCCAGCCTACCCACCTCTTGAGGGTTTAATTCGAACATTTTGTTACTGTCAGCGTCTCCAGGGAGTGCATCCGTTGTCAAATCGGAGCTGCCGATAGCATTTAATTAGAAGCTCACTTTTAAAGTTCCGTGAATTATTGCATACCTTAGGGAATTTAAGGCGATCCGGTATCGAACGTGAGAAGCAATAATACCGTCACACGGCGATCTGATTTATTTTATGGATTTTTTTGTCAAGATCCTCATTATTGATAATAATAAAACGATCGGATACGGCGCGGTCGGGGAAATGCGGTGAGTTACGGAGAGCGGGAGTAGCTCCCACGGCCGGTGCGGTCCTTGTTATGAACTTGAATTAAATGAATGACGCAGTTGTATGAATGGCGCGGCAATGAATGTGAGTCGGAAGTGCGAGGCGCGCTTCAGCACGCTAGCCCCTCGCGCACGTGCATCCGCACCGCACCGCACCGCACCGCGCCGCGCGCACCGCACCGACGCACGCCGCAAGCCGCACGCACTCCGCACACTACGCGATGCCTAGCATATTTAATACTTGTTTACTATTTGCAAATATGTAAAGTAATGACGGAGCACATTTTCCAGTGATTGTTCTGTAGTTAAAAAATACTTTGAACACGTTATTTTCCAATCTTTTGTGCTCCTTAGTTATGATTCGATTTGAATTATCTGCAAAAATTCTATAACATATACGAAATATTATATCCGTAAGTATTAACATTGTATGCATATAAAGGTGACTACTTACTTGCATTTGTATTGCGTAAAAGAGTAACAATACGATCATAAATAAAATGTTGTACAAATTTTTCTCTATGTTGACTAGTTTTAAGTATACAGTGTACAAAATAAATAAATAAAAATAATTTAATAAGTAATACAAGATAGTTTGAGAAATTTAAACGTAACGACAGACTGTAAATTAGGTATGAAATATCGATTTATGATCTGATGAAATAAGGAAAATCATTATCAATATCGTCATCATTTATATTTTGCATCATCACCAACCCTTTCATCATTCCAGTGTAGAACGCGCATCTTCTGTCCGAATGAGAAGAGTTAAGGCCATGGCAAAGCATATCGAAACAAAATACCTATAATACGTAACGCTATCCAAGTTTAGATTAAAAGTTATGGCATTCCTGAAGGCCCGGAATTCTATGGCAGTATCGGAATGAATGCTACATTTACATAACACTAGCAGGCACGAACGAGCATATGGCATGAGTCAGATCGAACTGCAGTATTACCAAGAAAAGGTCTTATTCGGATATGTGTTGTTCCTTGAAAATAGACTGATCACTGAATTAACTTAAACAGGAACACTTTTAATTAACTTTGTGTAATTAACTATTGGCGCTTTGTAAATAATAATAATGCGAATGAATAACTCAAACCCGGCTATCTGATTGCGAACTAGGCGGCGGCGGAGACGGTGCGATGGCCAGATAGCCAATAAACATGCACAGCTGAATTTCTAAATACATAATTACACGTGACCACCTCGTTGGGGTAGTGTTTGCAAGCATCCTGGGTTCGATTCTCGGGTCGAGTAATGTATTATTGAGTTTATCTATCTTGTAATTCTCAAGGAATCAGGATTTGTACCCAGTAATAGACTCATCAATTATTATAATTGTTGACAAGCAGGAGTATTTCACTTCTCTATCTAACACTTTGAAAAATACGAGCGTAGTGTTATAGTGTTAATTTTAATTATATATTATGTACACAACTTACAAACAAAATCCTCGTGTTATGTCCCAACTTAGCAGATAGTATCTCTTATCACTAGACCGATGGGGCAAATAAATTATAATCACTTACCTTTAAATGATCCGTCTATTTGTCAGATAAATTTAGAATATTGAAAAATTAAATATGGATATAGTCGAAACATCAATAATATTTGGCTGCCTCGTTGGTCGTGTTGATTGTAAGTGTGACTGCCGATCAGGAGATCCTGGGTTCGATTCCGGGGTCGGGTATTATAGGATTTTTCTAATTTAGATTTTCCAGTAGTAGCTCGGAGTCTGGATGTGTGCCCGGTGCATGGCAATAGGCTCACCGCCTATTCCATATTGGGACGTAAATGTAACTGGTGAAATGTGGGAGTGTTCTACACTGCTCTGCCTACCTTTTCGGGGATAACAGGCGCGATGTCACATTTTTTTAATCAATAGCAAATTAAATAAATGTGTTTCGCGCTCACTACTCCCTGCCTACCCTGCAAGGGCGCGATTCTGAGGATATCATAATAAAAGATATTGTGAACTTCAATTATAGTCGTGTACAGTCATAGTTTACGTTTTCTATCGACATCCAAGTTTACATTTCATTGTAAGGACACGCACAGGTGCGGCGTCGTCTTTAATAGTCTTTAATAGAATTATAGCTTTGTGAATGCATAAATTAGCAGTAACTTATTATAATTCAAAGGTTTCCTAAGGAATGTGTTGTGAGATGTCGAGGAAAACAACTGGATGTACGCATGTATTGAGATCTTCTTTTTACGTACAATTGCAACCGGAGCACGACGACTTGAAACGTGCGTGATAAACATATTTATATAGTATTTTCGATGATTAAATATCTTCCTGTTTTAATTTAAATACAGTTATATTATTGCTGACAATCCTTTACAGTTTTTTTAAAATTCTGGCAATAGCTCTGCTGTAACGTCATTGTAACAGTTTCAAGTTAGGTACTCGTATCGTGCGCGGATTGTACCTGCGTGCGCCCGTTACAATGTATTGTATGTAGTTTATTAAACCATAATTTTTCTTAAGGAGCTCTGGTATCGCCGTAATATGGGGTATTAATATTATTTCTAGTAGGTAGACAGGTTTGGTATTGAAATAACGGAAATATTTATGGAACTGAAAATTATTGCAACATAGTTGTTCAAAAGTTGTGTTAAAGTAACAAATATCTATATGTATATTGAAGAAGACTTAATTTATTTTTATTAATTTTTTTTTTTTTTTTTTATAACATGGAAGTAGCAGACGAGCATGCAGTCCACCTGATGGTAAGTGGCTACTGCC
>DWTO01004788.1:0-11231 GCA_018244755.1 Jemadia pseudognetus
CCTACCCCGCAAGGGACCCGGCGTGATGATATGTATGTATGTATGTATGTATGTATGTATGTATAGATATGCACTACTTGTGGAAGTAGTTTGTTCACTTACCACTGTCCTCAGACTTGAGTGATTGCAAATCTCCCTCACTACGGCTTAGTTTTTTCTTGGCACTGCTCGAGTTGATCTTGAGGGCTTGCTTCACCGCGGTCACCAGCTCATTAGCCAGGGCTGATGAAAATTTCATCTCACCACATCCTTCTGAGAACCCACTGAAAATCACGTATGATACTTTTAACTATATGCTACAACAGTTCCTTTAGTTTTTATTCGAGTATTAATACTACCTTCAGCCTTCTGTTATTTTATTGATATAGTGATCAAGTCAAAATTGCATTTTCAGTACAAATACCATTAAATTGTAAAGTTGACGTGTGTCACACGCGAAACACATCTCATAACGTGCTTAAAAAAATTCTAAGGTCACAAAAAAACTAAATGGGGCTGCGTGAAAAGCAAATTTGTTGAATTCGTGTTAAAATTAAATTCATTAGCACTAGTGTGAAGGTGAACGAAGGTGATAAGCGCATGCAAACGTGCAATCAAGTAACGAAACATTGAAAGTGATCTTTATAGAAGTCTGTGAAAAAAACCATTACCTGTTAACATATAGGCCAAAGCATTTAACTATGCGGAAACCAAAGAACAAAGAAGGTGACGTTAATAACACATGCACACTATTTGGCGCCAATTTTCGTCTACACGCGACGTACCGTACCATTTCAAGCAGGTCCAATACTTCAATATATGTATCTATGTAACTAAACATAAATTCCAAAAATTGAAGTTACTGACAGTAGGAAACGTCAATTGATTTCAGGCCAGAAAATCTGTGCAGTATTAGATAATATTTTATATAGTATCCTTAACAATATCTCTGCTCAACTTTGAATAAGATCAAAAAAAAAAGATCAGTTAAAAAAAAAAGATTGAATAAGATCAGTTTCAGGTATTACAACTCAAAGCTGATAATTAATTTGTTTTTGAGGGTAAATAGCTAACAAATAATGAAGTGTTTAATACCCACACTACACTACATTATTAACTAATTATTCAATTAATGTTTTCCTATTGAATAAAACCATTTCAAACAAATTGCTGTAATACGGAAATACTGAATCAAATCTAATAAATACTCAAAAATAATGTTGGTAGAATTATGTCTATCAGTCAGTATTTCAAAATCTAAGGATATATATTGCCATCAAATTGTTTGTAAAAAATATACAGAAATTTAAGGTAACATATATCCCCTTCAATAATGTAAAAAGGGAAACTTAAAAATTAAATTCCTGTTGTGATATAATCTGACTCGGCATATACATAGACCATAATTAGATTTTTTATGCTGTTCAGAAGAAACCATAGAGGTAACCTATATACAATGTGCTGTTTACAATTAATACAATATTTAAGCTATCTACAATCCTATAATCACCCCACTTAAAATCTGGAGAGCTGTGGCAATTGATAGTATGTGATGGGGTTGTGAAATAATTCACACAGTTGGTTTTGTGGTATAGATAATGTTACACAACGGATTTTTTTAAAAATTGTATTATAAGAACTAATCCATTAATGGCGCCAACATGGTGATTACTTTAATACAAGGGTCTTGTATTTATAATTAAGAAAAAAAAACGTAACTTCACGCCTGTAATTCCTGGAGAGGTAGGCAGAGGAGTGACGTACACTCCCACGTTTCACCAGTTACGTTTATGTCCCATAAATTTATAATAAAGAAGTTATGTCTATATTATTTCATTACAGGAACTTGCTGCCAATATAAAAAAGGAATACCCCTCTTGATAGCATTAGTAGATAAACATCTAATCCAACTTTTTTTGTACTCTTTCTTCTTTAAATGTTATAAAGGAAAATTGTCATAATTTTAATAGCTACCAATAGCTACAATTAAAAAATATGCAACAAGGATTGAGTTACAGATCACAGGATATTACAAACAAGTTATGCAACATCCAGAGTTGAGTAGCCTCTTGGATGTGTGGTAACAATAATATACTTTACTATTTTCTTTGATGTTGCATTGTATGGCAAAGCTTTCATGGGCACAGTGACCATTAGATCATTGCATATAAGATACATATTTGTATCTAACATTAAATATCATATTGTATCCATGTTATTCATCTGCTGTTGACTAAGTTCAAATGTAACTTCTGTCTGGAAGATCCTCAACACTGGAAACAACAGTACAAGTATGACTGTTTAGCACAGATTCTTTTGTTAAGCCAATTCCCTTATGGTACTTCTAGTGTATAATACCAAAACTGCTCACTACAATCACCACAACCAACAGTTTGCCACTACTGCTCCAGGCTCGAACAACAAATGCACAAACCTATCAACAGCAATAGTACAAGTCCGATGCCTATCACCATTCTCCCTGCTCAATAGGACATCATTCATGTATTTCCATTCGATAAAAGTGCCACACTTGTATGGGCGGGAGACTGATAGACCGGTGGACGAGAGTGTCAACACACTCTCAGCTGCCAGCTGACACTTGCGAGACAGATCAGTCGTTATCACAGTCACCGAGTATGAATCTTTGAACAACTTTTCTGTGCCTGAAATGATCATGATGCATGAATAGGAAGTATTTTTGCTGGTTTTTAAACATATAACATAAATCTTATTAAAAACAATGGTCATATAAAAAATAGTTGTAATACAATAAACTCTTCATATATAATATAAAACTTTGTTTTCAAATCCAGCAAAATCACTTGCAAACAGCCAATGAAATGATTTAGTGAGAATGTAACATCATGTAACATATAAAAGCTTTTTAAATCAAATACTCTCATTTTATACACATACTAAGACATCTATTAACAACCCACAGTATATTAACAATAAACATCATTAGTAATTGGAATGATAGTCAGGTAAGAAACTTATAGCTAAATATATAAAAGGTAGATTATAAAAAAGATATACATAGTCTCCTAATATTGTTCATGAGTTGATATCCAAATAGAAGATTTAAAGTTTGTCTACTGGTAAGCCAAATACACAATCTAAAGATTTGGTGATCCATTTTGAACGTTTAAATGGTGTCTTTTGTGTATTCACAACAATGAACTTTGAATTCTAATTCTAATTCTCTGCCTACCCCGCAAGGGACCCGGCGTGATGATATGTATGTAACTTTGAATTCTCTAAAGTATACATTATACACATGAAAACAGTCTGTTAATATGTCCACTGAGTCTGAAGAATTATTCAGGAATCATTATGAAGAAGATTAGCTACATAAGCCTTATGAGAGTGCACCATTAAAATTGGAGATAAAGCATTGACCACAAATTGTATCAAGTTACATTTTGGTTCCAAGTCAATATTAATTAATAACTTATGATAACATAGCAAGTACAATTAGCGTGTTTTGTTCATTTTCATACTGTCATTTATTGATACACTGTACTTATTGACATTATGATGACATATGAAAAATAAATTTGAGAAGCCCTAGTCATAGTTGAAATTCAAAGAATGCAAACACCAATTATATGACCATTATTCAGGTATTTTGGTAGTTGAATGTATTTAACCAAAAATCCTTCAATATGGCTCCAGGAAGTCAGATTTTAGTAAATTTAAAATATTAAATATCTTTCTTCCTTGTATAATGAATACTATGGATTCGTTCAGTGATTTTAATTATATGTAGTTCAATAATAGGCTATTACAGTTGCTGTGATCACTTACCATCAAGTGATCTATAGATCTATCTACCTGTTTAGTAGATTTATAAAATACATACATTGCTCTAAGACAATTTTACAGTAAATGGTTAATTTAATGTTGTGTAATTTCACATAGAATCAATAGTACTTCATGTTTACTGAATTGCTTTTGAAATCAAGTCCCTTACAAATATTTGATTCATTTTGAAGATACAATAATATACCCACAATGTAACATGAAACAATGATTCATTAAAACATACTGGGTAAAATGCATTACAATTTCAAATGTGTTGCATTTGCATTGAATGTACATATGATTGTACAACCTTATATAAAACTTGTTCAGATTTTATTTCACTGTTTTATATACAACTGTGCATTCCAATGCACCAATATGCGATTTTTTAATTTCTAATTGAAAAACTTTGCTGTTGAAGATAATTCAAATACACAATGAGGATAATTCAGCATAAATGTTATATGTGAATAGTGTTTTTAGGTAAAGATATTAACTGACTGTAATAAATATTGTGGGAAAATAAATGAAACAATTATGTTGCCAACAATACATAATCAGATATTATAAGGAATTGAACTTCAACCTCTGTCACAAAAATAAAAAAAATTGAAGATAACACTGACCTAGTAACTTGTCGCCATTCAATAAATCTCGGATTTTATCCATCCACAGCAGGGTTTCCTGTAGGGTGTGTCCTGCGAGTAGAACACGCGGCTTGCTAGGTTCATCCATTGAAAATACTGCAAATGCATGCGGCCGAGAACGCGACTTCGCTCTTTTTACTACGCAGCCCAATGGCAGCTCCACTGTCCCGGCCGTTGCTCCTGCCTCGCTGCAATACACCGCCAACGATCCACCACCATTTGTCGGGCTGGGCCGCAAAATACACCATTGTCTCTTCCATGACTGCCAATAACAATCAAAGTCAATCCAATGTTATGACTACGAAGTATTAAGCACGATCGCTTTTAGTTTACGAAACAAAACTCACCTTGAATGGATTGAGCCCGAGGTTTGACCTGAACGGATACTTCACTTCCAAGTACCCAGACATGTTAGGCCTAATTTAATCACAATATAATTAACATTTTGGATTTTTTTTTAAAATATCGTAGCAGTTAACGCACGAGGTGGACATGTATTCAAACAAATTGTTTACAAATTGGCACAGACAACAAATGGTTTTCAGACGTTAACGGCAAAATCAATATAAAAACCGGTTTTTCCCGCGATTCATGTTGTTTGTATGACACCTTATAAATGTTGACAAAACGTAATAAATATATATAAATAAACGAGCTTATAACACAGATTAATCCTGCCGTATTTCTTAATAAAAATACCAATGGTTATCTTTCGTGACTGTATTTGATTCAAGGTTATACGTATTCAATTTAAAAAAAAGGCATTGTCTATGAATTTTTAGCGGTAAAGATTTTAATTTGATATCTGATTTGCTGCCTGGCCTGGTGTTTATTACACAAAGTTTAAAGTAAACATTTAAACAAATAAATCTTTTTAACGTATGTATTTCTTATTTTTGTTCTTTATTGAATTGAGTCATTAGTTTATAATTAGGGCTAAGCTTTTGTCGTTTATAAACAACACTGTAATTCATTATAACGTAAACCATCTAATTAGTTTTGTGTCCAAAGTATTGCTTAATGTTGTTGTGAAAATGTTCCCAATGAAATTGATGATAAATAATTAATATCGTACTAATACGATATGATCGATTAAAGTAAATTCTATTAGTTTAATTTACGTAATTCTTACCGGACCAGTGGACTTACGTCACTAAGACCCATTTTTTATTTCTGTTTTCGTTAGGAAGAATTAAATTTTCAATAGCTATGTAAATTACGATCACTTCACTGACCGTGTCCACATGCTGTATTCTTTCCCACAGCTTAATTCGAGGTATGCACGTACTAAAAATTCCAAATTATGTAACGCCACAAATGGTAAAATTCATTTAATTACATACATATTTATAAAAGTAAACTTAAATATAAAATAAAACTACAATTAAAAACGGTGATTGTACGGAATAGTTTGAACAGTGCAGCATCGTGCTGGCTAAAATATTTGTAAGTTCACACGTCTCAACAGGTAGTAGTGCGATGTTGAAATCAGTTGTATAAAAACTATGCAACACAAAAGCCAGGTCCCGTAGGCGGCTGAGCGTCAATGCCGCGTCGGATCATGCGACACGTGTGTTCTTCCATACGGTGATAAGCCTCTTCTGGTACTGCCAATAATGCCCAGGTGCTGGAATATCCCTGGTCAAGACTCGAACTCCACAGCTTTTCTGCCACTGCGCTTGCTCGAGGCCAAACCCTGAATAAAAAAAAGAAAAATCATTATTAACATAACATTTAAACTTCCCACTGAATCAGGTCAATGAAAAGATAGATATCTGTACATTTTCCGTTATCAATTAGCAAATAAAAAAAAAGAATTAAACTTGCTGAAATACCTGTTGATTACATTCCTATCATCAACCATCTCGCCCCACATACACGCTTCGCCCCCGACGATATTTTCGAGAATAGTTATATTGCGAATAGCATTGTACACCATCTGTCTGGGGTCAGACTTGTAGTATTGTGTCCACTCGTTGCTAAGGCTATCTAAGTACCAATTGGAGGAGAACAGTACTCTGTGACCAGCTGACAACACCTGCACAAATCAATAATAATACATATATCAAACAGTTTATGCATGACCTTCAGAATACTCTAACCACATATCCGACAAACAATTATTGCTCTTCAGTGAGGGGATCGAACGCCTAATACCCGGCGCAGCAGTCAGGGTAGCTACCACTGGTCCAATGGGCGGTTCATCCGTGTATATTATTGCAAAAGACGTGCAATTATACATACAATCAAATATTGAATTACAATCACTGATATTTATAAATACTTCAATGTAATGTATTGAATGATACTCATGTATATTTTGTAATATGTGCTTGGCTGTTCACGTAACATATATTCAAAGAGGTATAAAGTTATAAACACCTTTATTTACTAAGATAGTGATTACTGTATGTATGCCAAGCGGTAATACAGTGTGTACGTACAAATGATACAAATATAGTATATTGCGAATATTACCAAAGATTTTACTTTTAGAACTTTATATATTAGAAACTTTAAATTTTAGAACTTTTATGCTGTTTCAACATATATTCGACAAATATGAAGCGACGTATAAAACAAAGATTAACTCACGTCGATCATTTCCAAAGTCGGTTGGTATTTCCACACTTGAACTATTGTCTCACGTCTCAGGGGCACATTTTCATCGAATACTTCCTGGAGGGAATTAAATACAAAATTAATTATTTGCAGACCTTCCAAACCTTAAATAATGCCCAATAAATAATACCAAAATATTTCAACACACAGCCATCTGATATCAAAGTAGGCTCTAACAGGGCCTGTGTCGTTATAACCAGATGACTGATTAAGTATAGGTAAATACGTATAAAGATTATACGTATTTACGTATACCTTATTTACCTTAACTACCTAGGTACTTTAAAAAAAATAACTATATTCTAAAACCTCGACATAGAACAAATATTTATGCTTATCATACAAATACTCGTTATAGGTGGAAATTGAACCAACGGTACGAGGACAGGTTCATTAACCACTCGAGTCACTCGACCAATGGGCCAGTCAAGCATATCAAATACTAGCACCAAGAAAAGCTTAGATATACATAATATATTCACACGAGATTTCTTACGGGGTTGGTAGAGAGCACCTAGCGCCAAATATCTCTTCTATCGTTACGGATCTGCCGCGCTTCTTCTAAATTCATATCTTATGATTTTTATACTCATTGTTACTTTATGGCATCGATTATTAAATGCCGCCCAATTTAACCGTTAATCAGTGCATGGTACTAAAAATACTTATTTTACCGTAACCTCTCGAACTGTGCAATTAGTAACGAAATACTGCATATTAATTATGAAGTTTTCTATGCAGTAGACAAAGGAACAAAGATTAGTACTGATAAAACTTTAATTCTGGATAGAGTTGACATCCTTACTTATTAATACTTACCTAATATTCAATGTATACGTACTTGCCAAACTATTGCGTTGGTGTTGTTGCTGAGAAGCGGCATCGCGTTTCTCATGAAGAGTGCGTGAAGATCTTTCGTAGTCAAGTTATTCTGATGCATATATTCTCGAAGCTCCGGATTCGATTGCCTGTTGAAAATGTTCAGTACTTACTATGAAACAAGAGCAATAAGTCCGAAGGCAAAATGGTAGGTTTTTTCATTTTAAACAACAATTCTGATCTGGGATATATAAGTTGTTAAGCCGTATACTCATTGTTCTAATGATTGATAATAATAAGCAGTGTACAAAAAATATACAAATATGTATATATTTTTAATCAGTATCGTTACCAGCAATCTAATTGCACTTCGTCACCGCCGACATGGAAGAACTTGTCTGGGAACCACTCCTGAACTTCCTCGAATAGGTCCTTGATAAGTTTCAGAGCTACATCGCTGAGCGGGTTGATCGGGCCCAGACCGATCACGTTCCGACCTTGATAGCATTGTGTCAGAATGCTGGGGTAGGCAGCGCCCCAGGACCGAGTGTGTCCTATACGAAAGGGGAAGAACTCAAAAATTACCCATACACACAAAATAAATAATATGTATGTATTTCTAATACATATTAATTAGTTTTGAGGAGCTAATGACGTTATCGACTTACCCGGTACATCGAATTCAGGTATAACTCTTATGCCCCGATCTCTTGCGTACTGTATGATCCTCGTGATATCTTCTTTAGTATACACCATAGATGAGTGGAAAGCTCCTTTATCACTAAAACAATTTGGGAAATATAATAGTAACCTAATGAAACCATGCAATAGTACAGTACGCAAAAAGAACAGAGATTTCATTGAAAAGATATGCGTGATTGAAGTAACAGTTTATGTTAATCTATGTGTTATATTCTTAGTACTTCAACAAGCTGAACGTCAACCTAAAACCATTTGTTACAAGGACATGTCTTCAAAGACATTTGTGTAGAGAATTTTTGCTTGAAAGCTAATATTTCCAAATTCTACTAGATCTGTGTTTAATCTGTTTCGTCGTTCCTCTACAGTATACACGTTCGTTTTGAATATTTTTTTATCGAAATACATATATGAGTCTTCCGTTCCATAACGGTTACGGTGCGTACCTGAATTCGGGGAACTTTTCGCTTTGGTAAGGAAAGCTTTGATCGTCGACGATATGCCAATGGAAAACGTTCATTTTATTGATGGCCATCGCGTCCAGCGTCTTCAAGATGTTGCTCACTGTGATGTAGTGGCGCGATGTGTCGAGCAACAGTCCGCGGTGCGGGTAACTCGGAAAATCAGTAATATTTGTCGAGTTTATACGAATTTCCTGTCCAAAATCACATTACAAAATAATGACATGTAAATCTTGTAGCCCAATTAGGAAATGGTAGAACTTACATGACTGTTTCATGCCACTATTTTAATGCACATGAAAGAATGTAGTCAGTTACTAAATAACTAATTCCAAGGTAACATTATTTACAATTACCGGATTTTAAGCAATGTCATAACTAGTTCATCTACTACACGATTTATATAAAAATAGTCTTTAACACATTAATATTTAAATAGTTTCTTACGTTGGAATCAGGAGAAAGGTAGAACAGTTGTGCAAAGGATTCTAAGCCTCGTATTACTCCCCATATCGAGCCGCTTTCTAACTTCGACACATTAGCCACGGCGAGGCTATCTGTGAACATAATTATACGTGCTTAATATAAGCAGCAGATACCAAAATTGTTTATCATCAAATTATTATTAATATCATTATCATGTTGCAGTCCACTGCTGGACATAGGCCTCCCCTGAGGAGTGTCCATAATCTATCCGCTGGGCGTGCGGGTTGGGGACCGCATACTTTCTCGCACCGCCTACGCTGCCGCCCAAAGAGGGTCAGGTCAGGGCATTTAGCTGTGCCTAGGCCCTAGACAAACCGCACCATACCGCGATGTGCCAGCGCCGGATTTAGTCGCCTCTTCTGAGACCCTGTATCCCGGCACGGCGTCGGGGAATGTATTCTTACTTCGCCCCGACACGTACACAGGACATGGCCGACATTTTATAGTAATTAGACTGCGCACAAAGTCCCAAGGGTCGTAAATATTGTAAGCTGATGGGATGTTACATATGTTTTATGTCAAAAATGTCGACCAAGCTTATTCTTCTTTTTGGGAACCAAAGGTCTTGCAATTAGGTATTTCGCCCAGAGACATCGTCTTGTAATTTGGCGAGGTAATGCTGCCAGTGTTTTGGGAACCACGTCTCACAAGAACATTCTAGATGAAGTTTTTTCTTAACGAGTTCTTTTTTTATGTCAAAATGTTTCATTTGTAACAAGTGTACATAAAACGAGCAATAGGCTTACGTAATATTCGTATTATTTCGTTGTTCTATATTCATTTTAAGCGTATTTGTGTGAAATTAAAATGAATTGTTTGATTGGTGAACCGAGCGAGAGTACTATATACTCAGGGTACCCCATCGGAGAAATAAAAGTGTGATGTTATATTTACAAAAACAACACAAAATCACGAACATCATCGACAACGACGAAAACGAAATAGATTTATAAATCACAAAATTCGTGAACCTCATTTTTCTCATTATAATTTTCTCGTCCATATACTTAGTTAATAAAATATCAACAATTGTTTGGTAATGTTTGCTATTCTATCCGTGAGATGTTACAATCATGTGCTTGACCTCAATTAATGTTATCGGATTAATAGACAGTATTACAACACTTATGTATGTTGTACTTATGTATGTTGTACGTTAGGGGTATCAAAAGTTAACTTGGGCTAAATAAACAATGCTTAACTTTAGGTGGGCCGCAAAAAAATCAAAGTTTATAGAAACGAGTATTTTTATTCTGACTAGTACATAGTAATAAACATATATAAAGTTAAATTATTGTTTACGTCCTGATACTAGACATCTCTTCTCTGGTACTATCTTTCCTATATTGGGAGAAATTTTATTTGCCGAGACTACTTTCAAAATTGACCCGTTTATTTGAATTGAATTGAAATTGAGCATTATTAATACAGTTTCGGAGAGGAGATTTATTCCCATTCATAAGAGAAAATAATTGCTCGCACTGATAAGTACTTCCAATCGAAACATGGAAATAATTTCGCGCCTGCTGCTTACTTGCTTTTGAGAGGGGAATAATTAGGGAGCCGCATTAAAACAGCAAATAAATCAAATAGTAAATTATAATTGCAAGTATATTATAATTTTATATGCTGGTTTCATTTCTAATTCACATTTCTATTTTATTATTACTTTGCGTCGGATATATTGATTGGAGCGCAAAAATGTTCATCTTGG
>DWTO01004789.1:0-11231 GCA_018244755.1 Jemadia pseudognetus
GTTAAGCAAACATTTATACTGAAAAACATTGGTGCATTACGTCAGTGGACAAAAAACGACTGTACTTTTCAGAAAGATTACATTCCTGGCGTTACTTTAAAGTAATATTTATTTAAACTATACTTTACTTCACATTTTTATTGTTCATTATATGCTAAAAAGGCTTTATCATCGGAAAACACTTTTGCCGTCAAAACCTATTAATGTTTGCTTCCCATTATGAATACCGACAACTATGATAACATAGCATGAGTGTGATATGATATAATATGATACGAATTATACGCAAATTGAATAATGTAAGCGGCACTTTATACCTAGCTATTGCTGTGGACGCACACATAGATAAATAACACAACTTCACGCCTGTAATCCCCGAAGAGGTAGGCAGAGGAGTGTAATACACTCCCATGTTTCCCCAGTTACGTTTGCGTTATGTATAAATAATTAGCACTCAGATGATGTGCGGTTGAAAACCGGATATGGAGAAATAACTACAGATTAATGGTATATAATAAATTGACCACAAACATTATATTAAAAAAAAGTATAGTTAAATTCCAAGCAGAAACAATGGATTTTAAGCGATTTTAAAAACTGCATAGACAATAGCAACGTATTTAAAAACATACGTGAATCCAATAAGAAATTAATCAGAAAATAATTGCTCAAAAATGAATAGCAAAAAACACAATACCATCGGCCTTGATCAGATACTCGATACGTTGGAGAATAAAGAGGTAAAGAAAAGAGAAGAAAAGAGTAGAGATAAAAGAAAGCGGGCGGTAAGGGGAATACAAATCGAACTATTGGATTTGTTTTGCTCACAATGGAAGCTGCCAAGATCTAGTCGAATTTAGTTGAGAATGTTGATATCTGTTTGCGTCGATAAATTCAGCTGCCAAGTGCTACTTACCCCAGCATGGGTTCAACATTTCAATTGGGGAAGAGTAGAAGCAAATAGGTCCACGGTGCGCCAGCTCCTATCGGACAATATTCGCTAATGGATTGTGACATGATTTAACAAGTGTTGCATAAATTAAAGAATTTTATAATATTAATTTGCTATAGGCGACCAATCTTTAATAAACTGAGCCGCTTGCTATTTTTATCAACGGCTAAATTGGCAGAATTATAAACAAGCAGTTTATATACTTTTCGGAATTCTAAACATCTCACCTCCCCACCTTTTAGTTTAGTCAAGCATGAAACCAACATTACAAAATACACTGGCTATAAGCGGTCAATTAGTATAAAAAGTGTTCTAATTCCTTGGTTTATTTCCATCAAATACATACATGCTCCCACGTTACGTGTCTTTGTATGATGCGCTATTAAGGTTTAAATAAATAAATACTCAAATACAACAACCCACGACAACTGTACGCGTCTGTGGTGCCTACGTCATGACGCGATCGTTTGTGTTTCGAACACAAAAAGCTCCCGAATTGTTTTCGAATGCTATTTCCGTAACGTAACGTTTCGGAAAAGTCAAAATGCGATCGGGAATGTTTAAATTTAGAATTATTACACTTTATCATGCACGTGTACGTTAACAAAGTACTGGGCGGTATTGCTAGGGTGCGTTTATAGATTTGTCGGTGACTTCACTTTTGAATAGTAGGGTATCACGAAAATTATAATGTCTTTCAGTTAACGGATGAACCCAGGATTAATAGTTAATGCAAATCGACTAAAACAATTGTTCGTTTAAATATCCCGTATGTCCAGCGTTCAATATTCCCTCACAGATAAAACGAGAGTTATGGATTCGATTCTTATTCAGCACAATTATTTTGTGATAGTGAGAACATTAGTGCTTTCTGGACATAAACTTATTTGTAAAAGTACTATTTCAGCCATCTGATCATCCTTGTGAATTTTAAAATACCTATTTTATTGTTGTCATTGTAATACTAGTGGCAATAGAAAAATAGGTATTTTTAGAATTCTTATGTTCGAATTTCAATTGAAAATCTATTTAATGGTAACAGATACCCAAAGACATTGATCCAATCAAATAGAACTGACCCTCTACAAATATGAGAGGTGAGTCACAGATGCGTTGTTACCCTTCTGTTTTAATTAGAACCCCTGGAGGGTTAGTGTTACAGCCTATCGTATTGGATGCAGTGACCTCATAACTTGCGTTTCTTGCTTTTATCGCATGAATAAAATAAAATAATTATGAACGTACATTCATACCTGTAATTCTCGAAGAGGTAGGCAGAGTGAAGTACACAACCACGTTTTACCAGTTACGCTTACGTTCCACTATGCAATAGAACAAATCCAGACTCTTTATTATTTATTAGAAATATCTACTAGAAAATGAAAACGATGAGGGAGTCAGAAGGATAGAAAGATTAGGCACTCGGTGCCATCTGCTTACCCCGTAATGGACCTGGCGTGAATATAAAATTTTTATTGTAATCAGCCCCTTAGCGGTTACAAAATCAACAAATATCAATTTTCAAAAATCAATTCCCGTATTCATTATAGATATTTATTGCAAAAAAAGTCTAAATAACGGTAGGCTTGTGAACACGCCCTCAGCGGACGGCTCGAAATAGAAATTTGACAGTTATGTCGTTTTAAGTCGATGTTCTATTTTTTTCTAAGAATCATTTTACATTTCCATTTCCCCAACATTCCAATTATACCGATGCATTCTTTAGTCTTTCTGTTAATTTTTGTTTCTTCGTTTAGTATTTCCATAAATAATTCAACAAAAGTAAATGATGTAGACATGTGTATACTATTAAAATACCATTTTGGCAGCGATTTCTTTAATATTCCTGTTCAATTTCGTTACAACAAATCTAAATATTGATTGCAGTAGGATAGAGTATAGTAAGGGATGCAGAATTAACTCATAAGCCCTTCCGTCTTTAGGTCTGTATACCTAGTTAAATTATCTAATACGTAGTTATACTATCTAATCTTTTCTTAAACATAACATATCGCCTGTAAGCCGCGAAAATATAGGCAGAGAACTGTACTACACCACCACGTTTCACCAGTTACGTTTAAGATCAATACAGACTACGAGCCAGTATTAGAAAGTATAAATTACAAAAATCCCACAGTGCCCGATCCGGGATTAGAACTCAGCACCTCTCGTTCGGCAGACGCGCTTACATCAATACGATTAACAAAGCAGTCAAGTTCGTTTTTTCTATATATTGTTCTATCTATATATCTAATTAGTTTATAAACCACAAACAGTGTAGAGCTGTACCAATAAAGGTCATCGTTTCATTGACAACTCATTAGCATCAACACATTCAGCGCATCCACGCTACCTACTTTCATACGTCTACTTTCATCATTCTCTACAATCAACTTAGTTTCTAACTAAGGAAATTTTATATACTCTATAAAGGCGTCTTTTATAGATATGTCAAAACAGATTGTAGAGTTCAAAGTGTAAGCTAAGACTGCGCCAAGGATTACCCTTAATTAAATTACGCACAGCCCTTTAGTCCAGCTCAGTGATGTACCTTAACTTTGTACTGTAATAGTACTGTAGTCATGTTACAAGACAGTTTAGGACTAATATGTATAAGCATGTTATGTTAGACTTAGATTTCATCTACACACGAGCAGTAAGGCTTCGGTGTAATATTATACAGTAAAATCTTGAATTCATTGAATAATAATTCATCGTTACCAGCCTGTCAAGTCCACTGCTGGAATGGACTAGAATACTAATTGCGATAAACAATCTGTAAGGCCAGAGAGCTGGCGTAACGGTTTCTTAATACTAAAGACAATAAACAAAAAATTCATTACAGCGACGTTAAAGAGCTACCCGCCGAACTTACGTTTTCATCACTTTTCAGCTTCAGTAGGTGTTTATTAAGCAGCCACTATGGATGTTTAATGTTAATTGGCGTCTATACGAATCTGATCATAATTCTACAGTAAGAGTCGTCCATGTCATGAAAACTCAATCAAATTGTGTCGAGCATAATTATCGTCAAGCTGTGTATTTAAAGACAGTCACATAAATATAAATGTTTAAAGGGATATTGACAAATATCAGGGTTGTTAACTATGTGAGAAGCAATGTAAATTTAAATTGAAGCGGTTTGAAACTTAGTGAGCAAAATGAATAATATGTACATTGTACAAAGAAAACATTTATTATGAAGCGATTGTAGAAACTTCTAGAAATATTGGAGCTACATAAGTAAATTTCTATTCAAACTCATAATAGTATTGACAAAAGAAAAGAAAATATTAATTACTGACTTGAACTACAAAACCTATGAAGTTTCTGAAAGCTTACTAAGAGGTATGGTCCACGTAACCTTCCCTTTCATAGTAATCGCATTCCAACGGTAAGTAGGTGTGTTCTCAAAATAGGGTCCAAAACAAAGTGGGTTATTGCGGGTTCCGTAACACCGTGTCTCCACTAATAAACGTACACCCGATGACCACAACGCAACCACGCCTTCGCCATCTAGATATAGGTGTGTTTGTGGCGCAAGTGATGAGAGACTCATCATCATCCGACACTCCGTCATGCTGAATGCCCTGGCCGGCTGTGGGCAGCAGCGTAGGTGGTGTGAGAAGCTGTGCCCTACGATCCTCGATCCGTATGCCCAGGGTCGGGATTATGGGCATAACCCCTTACAAATATTACTTGAATAAATAAATAAATAAAGGGACGGTCTATATATCTACATATTTTAACAGGAAGATAATTATACATATCTGTCAAAAACTGCATCAGCGCTACCAAGAATTATCAAGTTGCAATGAGAAAGTGGTTAGTATTAAACTGAAGTAATTTCACGCCTGTTATCCCCGAATAGGTAGGCAGAGGTGTATAGACCACTTCCACGTTTCACCAGTTACGTTTACGTCCCACTATGGGATAGGTGGTAACTGGTGAGCCTACACCTGGTACACTAGTACATAATAAAGTAAGTAATACCTAAAAGTTTTTCAAATTACATCACACAAGAGCGCATGAAAAACCAAGCAAGTTCATGGTGGACTTGCTTGGTTCTTATGCAAATAGCTTATGCTATCGACAAATGTTTACACTATAACATACTCGTATATAACAATTTCCCCACTGATTACCATTACCTAAAATTATTTTTCAAGTTCCAAATGAGCGAGAATTAAATAAAATAAAACCATCCGCACTTACACCACACACCGAACACCCAACTTTCTTCATAACGCGTTGGACACTCAAAAGCAATCAAGGAAGGACCGTTGGACAATGTAAAGGCAAAGGCTCACCTCGCCGACGCACCAATTACTGAGGCCCTTCTCACATCGACGACTTCACGTGTACGCACTAATGACGCATCGTAATGATCTCACTACAATAAATGTTTACACGATCATAACGGTTCAGTGTGCAAATTATGTTCGAAATATGTATAATACGTATATAAACGTACTAGAAACGGGCTTTTAACACTCAAATGCTCAACATATTGTCGGTCGAGGGTCGGGACTGTACTTTTTACTGACTTCACACACGCACGTGTGGCATCATTGCGCTACGTACTCGCGCATTTACAACTAGAGGTCTGAGGAGATTTGAGCAAGAACTGACAGCTGTCGAGGCATAGCATCGAAGTTTTGCGACCTGGATGTGAGTTTACATCAGTCAAATGTACATCTTTAATCACTTTAATAGCTGTTAATAATCAGAACGCGTACAACCATTCTGCCCACCCCATTATTTAACTAATTTTAAAAAATTTAACTATCAGTCAACCCATTAAAATATCTGTGTTGTTGTCTGCAGCAACAAAAACTTCTTACCCACCCGTTCTTTTCAATTCACTTATGCCTTTGTATGATAACTACAGCATAGTCTTTCCGATACAAATGTCAAATGACCTTTATCAATGGAGGGCCGAGGAAAAACTGTCCGCCCGTTAATGGCCCACGCTGCCTTACTGTCGCACCAATTACCGGACCCCCGTTCACTTCACTGACTTCACTCGGACAGTGTAATGGCGTCGTAATGACGTTTGTCTCATTCCATTATCATTTGCTCTTACAACAATGGTGTTGATGAATGCGCGAATAATAATAATATGTGCTGGTAACACTATCGTTGCTTTTCGCCTCCGCTGTGACGAAAAAAACAAATCCAAATTATAATCTTAAATTCAATTAACTGTTTTTTTTAATCGTGATAATTTTAATTTTGCCTAATGCCATCGGCTGGTCTTAAGCACCTTGAAGAAAACAGCGGGCTTAGACAAAATACTTTTCCGTAACCGTTAACCCCAATCGCTAACTTCATAATGTATGGAAATGACATAAGTGAACTAGAGTGATGAACCATTTTTTTTCCACAGCTTATGTCATTTCCACACAATTTGAAATTAGCGTTTGGCCTGAACGCTTACAGAAAAGGATTTTGTCTAAGCCCACAGATGTGTAACAGGCAGAGCAGATAAGAAACAGAGAACGCGTACAGAGCACGTCCCACATCACAGAGTAACGTTATAAAATCAAATTCAATCAAGGCACGATAATAGCGGTATCGGGCTACGAATTCCGGTGCTACCATAAAAACTAAAATCTTAAAACAACAATGGAGGTTGTAATACAAAAAAAAATCAAAAAAATCTAATCAAAACCGGCATTAGAGTCCACGCCCTCTAACGTCTATGGCGCGTAAAGCTCCGCCTACACAACACGAGCAATTGAAGTCATAAGCGGAAGCGATAATTAGTGCAATTAATAAATTAAATAATTCACAGTATAAAACCGAGAGCGTTGTTTTTGAACTATCTTAATTTATTTTAAAAAAAATTAAATAAACGCGAGGACCTCGGTTCGATCACCGGGTCATTTACTATCGCCCCCTATTCCATGATGTGACGTCAACCTAACTGGCGAAATGTGAAAGTGTAGATAATACACTTCTCTGCTTACCTCTCCGGTCAATACAGGTATGATTTTATGTTTATGTGATATAAAAATTCTAAACGGTCACCTTTGCTCTTTCCAAGGTCTGCAGATTAGCCAATCCACAGTTTAATCAAATCATTACAATGATATAAAAAATAAAACGTAATTAATAGATTACAATATTTATATGCAATGCAACGTATATTAGGACGCATTTCGGCTCGTTGGAATGATCTACTGCGTAAGGTTACAGGCAGAGCCTGGATGTGGGCAAGTCGAGGACAGGACGAGATGGCGCACTTTAGAGCAAGCGTATGTTCAGCAGTGGACTGAAATAGGATGATGATGATGGCATGCAATACAAAGACAAAAGTCAATTTGATGAACATTGAACAAACAAAAATTGAATCCGGTAACGCTTGTAACTTAGACACTTACACAGATCAGTGTACCATAAAATATGGTCGAAAACTGTAACCGACGATAATTACAACCGAGACATGTGAACCCATTATATATAGATTATGATGGAGCAAGCTTATTAAGGTAAAGATGAT
Source organism: Jemadia pseudognetus (assembly GCA_018244755.1). Classification (NCBI taxonomy): domain Eukaryota; kingdom Metazoa; phylum Arthropoda; class Insecta; order Lepidoptera; family Hesperiidae; genus Jemadia; species Jemadia pseudognetus. The sequence continues at coordinate 7,458 of DWTO01004789.1, forward strand.
TCCGACGATAAAACGCCAGCGAACGTCTCTCGATTATGAACACGTCAGTATCTGTGATCTAAAGCGAAAATTAAAAAATATCTAGTAACATATTTTAATTTATCACATGTTATTATTACGTACTTTTATATAACACGTGGCTGTGTTAAAAACATTTCATTCATAATTTCCTAAGGAAGCAAGTCACGTGCGTTAAGTCAGAGTCACGTGTGGGCTCACGAATTCTGAGTTTGAATTCGAAATGAAAAAACGATAAATCATTGCAATAATACGCTTGCATCGTGATTTTCGCAAGCTCTATGCAAACTCATTGATGTTAGTTGAGTAATGGCAAAGTTCATCGACTGTCGTCATTTCATTAAGTACTTATAGTGAAATACATATATCACTATATCGTATAGTCCTACTTATAATGAAACAGTACATACTGGAGAACAGTCCCTTTGATGTTCTGGAACGATAATAAATATCCGCCATTAGCGGTAGGCCGTTAAACGACCGTCCGCACCCATTCTATTACACATCGCCGCTTTAAGCGTTCCTTGTTATTCACATACATACACATTCGTATATACTAGTCGACATAAGTATATTTGAGGTTGACAGCAACGTCAGCCCATCCGGGATATACAAACCTTGCGTATACAGTTCTTGTTTAAGCGATACCTCCGCAGCCCGATCCCTGTGGGACCGACATATGTCCATTCGTGGTTTAAAAAAAGGCAAGCACGTCCTACTGTACTTATACAATTTATGTAACTTGTTATCATTGAATATTAATACCGGCGTGCGTGTGTGCAGAAAGTGATGAATGTGGAAGAGGCACGACAGGTGTGCAAGAATAGAGATATTTGGCACTCCGTGCTCTCTGCCTACCCCGGAAGGGACCTGGCGTGAGGATGTATAATTGAATATTAATCGTTGTGACAGTGAAGGAAAATATCGCGAGGAAAAGTAAATGCTTTAGAGTTATTTAAATGAAAGCTCCTGATCCGCAGTGTGTATGACTATAATCTTCAAACGTACTCATAATGTGAACTGAACCGTTTGCATCAAAAAGACAATTTATGTACAAGTACAGACAAGCACGCGTTATTGTACGCAGTGTACATATACAATTGTATGAATACAACTAATAGAATATTTTCAGGAACAAGTCTCCCAAATCAGTTTCCGTTTATGAAGAAAGTAAATAAATGACAGCAATATTTGGCATTCGGTACTCTCTGCCCTACCTCAAGGGAGCTATGGTGTTGTAATACATACATAACAAACAGTCACTCTTAGCATTTAAACACGCGTCAGTTTCAATTAATACGATGTCACTGCGATACAAAACGATAATATTGAAAACGTTATAAACGTCTCGGTTCATACAATTTGCACGGACGAGCGCGCGTGTGACCGCCGCGCCGCAGTACGATCGAATAAATTTCATAAAAAACCGCGTTTAAATACCCTTTAAAACGGTTCTCTACTGTAATCAGCGCGTAAAACATTGCGACATGTTAAATGTCGCAATTTCCTACCATTAATGGCCCGCTTTTGGATAATAGGAATATATTATGTTGGTGAGCAATTACCGCCTTGTTGGTCGTGTTGGTTGCAAGCGCGACTGCTAATTAAGAGGTCCTGGGTTCAATTCCCGGGTCGGGCTCTATAGAATTTTTCTAATTTAGATTTTCTAGTGGTGGCTCGGAGTCGGTACGGCAATAGGCTCGCTCACCACCTGTTCCATAGTGGGACGTAAACGTCAAAAATCAGAAAAATTAGAAAAGCAACATAACTTTAACACCCGTCATAAAAGTGAACACACAGACAGAGATATCACTCCGACTAGAGAAGGGATAGAAGAATGGAATGAATAATAAAAGCAGTATAAAAGCCATCTTGCACTAATGACGGTAGCGGGCGGAATTAGTACCGGACACGTAATGATCGTCGCGCTAAGCTCGATCCGTGCATACGTCTTACCGGGTGCGACTTATGCCGGACGGAGCCAGCGGCGGCTGAGAATTTACGATTGGATTTCTATGTGGGCAATAAAAAATATTTAATAAGTGTACGTTAGATTCGTGGCATTAATTAGCTGCGATCGTACGTTTGTGATGAAAGTTGTCATTGGTTTTTGGTAATAATATTCTTCCAACAATGCGTCTGCAACTAGTGAAGGTTGGCGCAAAGAGCAATAATAAACAGAAAATAACAACACAGATAAAAAAATTACTTAATTCATGGTTAACGAAACATATATGTACATACTCCTTCAGATTTATTTGGCCCCTAAATAACTTTATAATCACAAAAAGATGTTTACCAAACAATGGTGGGAGCAAAGCAAACATACTCAATAAAAAGAACTGCTACTAGGTACAGTCAGTAACGGAAAAGAACAGTTATAATTTTGAGTGTCAACGAAATAGAAAATCGCTAAAATCCGCTATAATTTAACTTCAAATCACATTTATAATAAGATCTGCATGCAAACTCAGGAAACATAAACGTGCCGCTCAATCTTCATTATCGGAAAGCGAATTGTTTGAAAGATCATTTGAAATAGCCCATCCTATTTCGGTCTATTTCATCCTCCGTTTCCATCAATTACGTTCGTCAGTTACCGCTGACTTGTCCCATCGAGAGTGAATACGCGAGTGTGGCAAGCGATAAAAAATATTTACTCGCCAAATAAATATTTATGACGCAATTTTCCGTTGCTTTTAACCACAATTATGAGATTAATGATAAGGGCAAATAGAAAACAAATTTTTAAGATTTTCATTGCATAATATAACAAGCCATCAAAATTAATTACTGTGCAATGATTATATCGCAATTAAATAAATTAATGTCGTGATTAAACGAATAATTTTATAATTGAGTGTCGTATTTGTTTTCAACTACAAAAAAATATAGATTTTACAATACAGTTACTGATTGCATATTAAATCAGAATTTTTTTAACGGAATCCATCCCACGTCGTCAGTCCTTCCAGGATTCGTTAAGTTATTCGAACATAGCCAAGCTAATAGATTTTATACTCAAGTTAATGAATAGCTAACAATATATAAGAGGGGGACGCATTAGCGTTAGCAGACTACCGCGACGTCTAATAATGAAAACAAATTAAAATACTGTGCTCGCTTTACCCAAATAGTTTGTATCTTACCAAAGTTCCAACAACTACTTAATCTAGTATTTCAAGAGATGATCCCTCCAAGAATACACGCAGAGTTCCTACCGTCTTCAGTACGCTGTCATAGCGATGGTGGACGGCCGACTGCACTAAATTAGTCCAGACGTTGACGGTCAGTCAGACTAGTCTATAATTGTACGCAAATTTATCAAGCGGACTCTGGACTAGAATAGGATTCATTAATTTTCATATCGCATATCAAGCGTCAAATTTCAAGCGACAGCGTAAAAGGTTTCGATAATATCTCTCGGTGTAATCCCGTTTGAGCATTATCGTCACTGATTTGTAATATGCTTCAATTTAATGGTATAATAAATTTGAATTCTTATTTCTTCGCACTCGAGAGTTGACATATCAAAAGTCGCATATTTCATTATTTGTAAGATGCAATCCATACAGATAGTATAAATGCCAAAGCTGTTATCTGTCTGTTCTATAATGAAGAGGAAATAAGTGAACCGATTTTGGTGAAATTATTGTTGAAAGTCCACTGCGGAACACAGGCCTCCCCTGGAGGGTTATGCCCATAATCGCATGCTGGGATTCAGGGTTGGGGATCGCAGAGCACAGCTTCGCGCAC
>DWTO01004790.1:0-11231 GCA_018244755.1 Jemadia pseudognetus
TGCACACCTGTCGTGCCTCTTCCACATTCATCACTCTCTTCATACACGCACGCCGGTTTCGGAGACTTCTAACGTTCCCATCAGATAAAACCTTGTCTATTTGATATAGATAGGTCAGTCTTATAACGTATAACGTAATATAATATATTACGAAGTTATTAATATAATTGAATGTTTACATTTATTGTTATGTTATGTCTATAGGTATGTAGACAAATTATGATCGGAATTGCCCCTATCATAATTTGATATTAATTAAATAGGATGAATTTCACTAATACCAAGATTTCATTTGTTTTGATATTATAAGTAGGACTATGTTTGCCTATCGTGGGCATCGTGGGCCAAACCCCTGATAATAATCATAATGATTCTAACATTAGTTTTCAAATGACTGGAAAACGCATAGTCTTGTCTTTAAGTGAATCAATATTACTCATTTTCCCTTAAAATAATAGAAGTATTGTTTAATTTGGTGTTATATCTTGTAACACCGTACTATTTCCCCTACCTCTTAATAGACCTGGCGTGAAGATATGTATGTTATGTCTTAAAAATATTTGATGCCAATTTTTCTATAACAACATAAAAGAACCACCCTGTGTTTTTCCAATTTTAGCTGTGCCTTTCAAATAATCTATACAAGAGAGCCTTGAAAAAAATGGTCTGCAAAATTCCAAACGGTATTTCTCCTACCGATAATTGGTTGATACCGATACCCGAATTGAAATTTTGCTAGGGTTTTTTATAGAAATAGGCTTGTGTTTGGATGCAAATTCATATGTATGGAAACCGAGATGCAGCCTAGGATGTAGCACACTTGCTCATAAAATACTTATTCACTTTTATCTAGATTTCATGTAATTTCCATAACTAATGTCTTATTAACAGCCTTTCTGTGTGAAAAAATGTCCCATCATACAGTTGTTATTGATAAATAATTGCAAATGGCCAAATATTATCGCGAATTATGTTAAGAAACGCTATAGTTTATATATTGATTTTTTTTACATTTCTAAGCTAGGTACTTAAATATATTTTCAAACGGGAAACTTTTATTATTAATGTAGGTACTTTCAACTTTTAATTTTAGTTTCATTAACTTTACCCTACTCTAAATAATGACATTTTTGGTGGTTCTTTACATACTGTTGGCATGCGCGTGGTCGTGCGAAATAACTTTACACTAAGTTGTTAATTTTCCAATTAGAAAAAATTGATATAAACGTATACGATTTACTAAGCTGGTGGTGTAGGTACACAGTTATGGCGACTGAATGTCACTGTATCCTGTTAAAGTTTCAGTACGCCATTTCAATTATATTGGTTTGGATCACCACTACGGATACCTATATTCTAAAACCGCGCGTCTTGAAAACGTCGCACATTAAAACTACATGTACTTTCGCTAACTTCTATTGTGACAGCGTCTGTCTGTATCAGCGGGTCTCTAGCATCACCCAGACCTTGCACAAATATGCCGCAATGGGAACTTCGCAATTATAATTACCTGTAATATTGTAGGCAGAGTGTGTGTATAGTATTGGTCGATCATTGCGTTGGTCGCCGTCAGCTGTTGTACGTAAGTGTTGTGCGAGTCGTAGTATGCGGCGAGCGCCGCCGGGTTCGAATTGTTGCAGTAGTTGACGAACGCTGCGCGGTAGTCTTGACGACTCTGTAAAAGGAAATATTAACGCCACGTTATACAACAGATAATTAACACTCAATTTTTTTTTTGATGGCGCATTTTCGGTAATTTATGATATGATACATCGAAAAGAATCCGTTTCGAAGTAGGTATCAGTTATATCTATTATTATAATATGTTCACATAAAACAATATTATATAACTTGGGACATATTTGCACACAGTCATTTAAATTATGGTAACTAGGCTGCTGATGAAGTACCTACCTGTACCATGATAAGAAGTAATATGTTATGTTAGTTATATTACCAACGACTTAGCGGTGATGTAATGAATTACAGTTCAGTGGAGAAAGGTAAGACACCGGGACTGAAAAAAACTCCAGCAGGATGTTTTCCTTTAAGTATCCTTTAAAGATCAAAAAAATCCTATTCTCATTTGTCCAAAAACGTGATTGAATAATTTTTGTACTGAATGAAACATTAATTTAGCAAATTGAATGTGGGTAATGGATATTTCGTTCACTACGCAAATTAGATTCATGCTTTTCCTTTACGCGTTCACTTCGTTTAATATCGGTTGATAAGGCTTACCTATATGTTTTATTCATGTTACCATTACTTAATTAATTCTACTTAAAGGTCTAGTAAAGCTTCGGGTGATATTAATTGAATCCTTAAAGTAGGTAGCGTTTTGTAACATTCACAAAATAATATCCGTCGGATACAAATCGGATGTTCAACTAGATTTGTTATCTACTTCTATACTTCGTACTACTTTATGCAACTATAAACCTTTTAAACATTGCCGTTACAATTAAATTCTATTAAATATTTACTTTGCTTCGAAGTGATTTTATGTAACGATAATAATTCATGCATTTCCTGTTTCCGGGCGCATTGCAGCGACAGTCGGTGGCATATAAAATTTCATTATTCGCATAATATTTACGTCCTACTCAGGAAGAAAACGAGCAATATTGAAGTCTACGTGGTTGTATTTAATATGATTGAGATCCTTTTTTCCGGTTGTTAATGCAACCTATGGATTTTTATTCTTCATACGGGTTAAACATTTGGAATCTTATACATATACCTACGAGACTGTTTTCAACTTAATACCCGTAAATGTTTTCTGCAGCACTCTCCAGCCTGAAGCCCATTGCAGATATTAACGAAAGTAGGATGAGGACTTGATTCTAAATAGGTCTTAGATTAAACCAAAAAGGAGTAGGTAGGACGTACCTACGTCATGGCAGATTCGAGGGTGAAGCCATGAGAATAAAATGTAACAGTATATTTAATTAAACATTATCAACAATATGTCCATTGTTAATAATGTTCCATTAATTAAAAATATGTCCAACTTCATAACTAAAATATAATGTGATAAGTCATATGTGTTCGTATGCCGTCTGCCATATGTCCAACAAGTAATTAATCCACTTCGATTAAATTCACTTAACTGGCAATTGATTTAATAACATAATTAATGACGTAACCGGAGCAGCGACTATTACGTACCTCGCTCCGTGGCATTTCATTACGTCATTTGCCTAATAACCATCTTGGTATGTCAATTGAAACAGAATTAACGGAATTGGAAATTCTGCCGTTATTGTGTCCAAATCAGAGTTCAACAAGCACTCATTTGCGAAGCTGCGTAGGATGGTGTTTCAATGAATGCTTAATTTAAGTTTTCGAATAGATAAATATAGCGCACAATACCTAACAAATAAGCAATTATCTCTATTAAAGTATATAAAATGAAATCAAATGTCCTTTATTATCCTGTAGTATTGGATGTTCTATTCAGCACATATTGTGCAGCTTGTCGCGGTTCGTCGGGTCGCACGTGTTATAAATACGTACTCATATTACTTAATTTGTTACAGGACCACGATCCCTTCGTTGTAATAATAAGGCCTTTATTAAACGTGCCTCAGTCCAGCTTCATTCAATCATGCTGTCGGGAGATCCATACGACGCAGGAACTATATATAATGCATGCATATATATGATTGAGTCAGAGATTGAGTCTCTTTGATGATCCCACCTGATATTGATTGTTCAGTGTAGATTATCTGCCTCTGACATCTGACTTGTGGACATTTGTATCTTATCGCAAATAACATTTCTACTTGACATAATTATATTACAGCTATCACTATGCTTGGGAACGAAATTGTATGCTTTTTGTCTGCTTATATGACTCGTTAAATCGGACTATAATAATTCAAGGATAGGTACTTAGACATGGAAACAGGTCAAACAATGGTGCGATATATGTTGAATATTGGACTAATTAGACTTTAAACAAATAAAACGGTAATTTCGTTCACACAACAAACAAACATAAAACAATAAACAATTACAACAATAATTTAAAACAAACAACATTAATAAGTTAATTATACTTCCATAAATAGTATACGTTAGCGTTCAGAAGTACGAGTAGCTGCGGCAAGCCGAGAACAGGACGTGATCATGCTCTATGGGGAGGCTTATGTCCAGCGACTGACTGAGATAGGCTAAAGATGATGATGATTTTCAATAATAATATTCTTGTAACTTATTGCACTATACCTTGTCTCTCTAATTTTGGACACGGTTTCCTCTTTGAAATAGAAGTGTTAAGGTTTATAGTATGTAAGCCACACTAGCGAAGTATGCATTAACGAATTTCACACACATTTCTATACAATGACGTAATAAAAATTTCACGCAATACTATGTACCTAGTATGTACCTAACATTAGAGAAGCGGGCAGAGATTTGAACCCAAAACCCCCGGAGTGCGAGACTGAAATGTAAACTACTGCTTGTAGTAATTGAGCGATAGATATTACTTATGGCAATTTGATCGCACTAGTTCGTTACGGTCGTAAATCATTGTTACAATAATCCGGCTTATTTGAATATACAGGGAAGCCATTTCGAACGGTCTGTCTTCGTACTAATGAAATTTCAGTGCCATGTTAATTTTGCTACTCGTCACCGAACGGGACAAATAACAGTTGCAAGCAGTAAAGCCGTTTATACGATCGTTGGTAACTTCAACTCGGTAATGACTCATTCATTCATTGACTATCCAATTTAGTAATAAAATTTCAACAATGGTAAGACGAGTCCCTTATTAGTTCAATCAATCTTATTACGCAATATGGCCGCTTATTATCATGCGTAACAATGCGATTGCCAATTATAAAATTATGTAAATTCGTTTTATAATGTGTTCTATTATCAAATATTACTGCCTGACTGCTTTGTTGGTCGCTAGCGCTACTGCCGATCGGAAGATCTTGAGTTCAAATCCCGATTCGGGCACTATTTGATTTTTCTAATTTACATTTTCTAGTAGTGGCGTATAGCCCGGTTTATGGTAACGTGGGCCGTATGATATTTCACTATACTCGCTATGCTACACTCCTCTGGCTACCCTTTAATATTCTAACATATTCTTATACTTACATATTAAGTTCTCATATATAGCTTTGTAAACTGTGTATATTACGATCATGTATATTGTAGCACGTATTCGAAAACGCGCGATTCTTTATTGTTTAATTCGTTTGATACCTGAATCTTAATATGCTTCTAATGTAATTAACATGTATAATCAACTTGTTTTCTTAAACAAGTTTCGTTATTTATAAGAAATTTATAAGAATAAATTCTTTATTTATAAGAATTTATAAGAATCGTATTTATAAGAATACATTCTTTGAACTTAAACCTATTATTAGTTTATAGATAGAAGAAGTATAATATTAAGCATATTCTTACTGCTACATACCTGTTCACAAATTCATTATTTGAAAAATATCTCTCAATTTTCCAGGCGTTCGACAAATGTATTAGGTTTAAGTTTAGCTCGCTGGAAATTGTTTTGACTTGCGTTAATAAGTCAATTAACCATGATTTATGTTTTTATAACATTACATTAAATTATCTGTAAGTATTAAGTACTTATAATAATCCAGCAACGGACCCTCTTTTAAAGTAATTATAATATAGGCTATGTAATTTTCCATCACACCTGCGCTAGGCACTACGCCAGGATTGTGTTTCAATTCGTATACCCATATCCGCTTTTGTTTATAAACGTTTCCTACTGGAGACCTATAAGAATATACAAATCCAATCTTCGAGCTTCCCCTCTGAGCTTTCCGGTACATCGAATTACAGATGGAAGACAAATAGGAAATCTTATGTAGGATTGAGAAAAGAATATCAATCAAATAGTCAACGCTTTCCATATCGTGTTCCTGACTGTGATCGCACATGGGATCTTTAAATAAATATAATATCAAGATTAGCTGTTAAAAAATATTTGTGATTGAATTATATCATTTTTTACGTGTTTTGATTTTATTGTGACATGATCATACTGCCAACATTTTTTATAGTTATTTTCAAAAGTAAATAAAAATTGAAGCTCATTGAAGCTAATAGTTACAATGAAAGCATGCTTGTATCAAAGTGTTCGTACGCTAAGCCATCGCTGCTGTATCTTTTATGCCGAGCTTTTTATGTCAATGAGAATACACAACAATATGCGGCGTTCCCGTTGACTCTTTGCGTTAGGAATGGATTTCATGTACATGTGTTATAAAAAATATGTGTAAAAAGTTAAACCGTGAGATAAAGAAACGTTTCAATAGAAATATTACGATACTATTAAGAATCATTTAGTGTCTGGATTACGGATTCTTCACAAAAGTTAATTTCAGGACATAATAAATATGTTACATCAAACGGAACATGTATGAAGTTTGTCGGAACTCAGATTTTTTTTTGGTGTAGCATGTTTTATAAGTTCCCACGATTCCTCACACGAAGCAATTTATATTTTCACATCGTCGTAAATATCCATCAAATCCGCGTCAGTGTTTGATATTACTTCGACATATTTTCAATATGATCAAAGTATAATTTTCTAAAAGCGAACGTTACTGACATTTTGCTATTTCATACACGGGTGACCGCCTCGTTGGCCGTATTGGTTACCAACGCGACCGCTAATCGGGAAGTCCTAGGTTAAATCCCGGGCCGGGCACTACTGAATTTTTCTAATTTAGATTTTCTAGTAATGGCTCATAGTGGGAGTGTACTACATACATCTGCCTGCCCTTTCGGGGATTACAGGGTAAAGCAATTCTTATTCTTATATTATTACAACGTCACGCCAGGTCTCTTCCGGGATAGGTAGAAGTCAACGAACACTAAATATCTCTATCATTACAGACCTGACATGCTTCTTCTATTTACATATATCTCTAATTTTCTCTTAGTCCATTTTATTTCTCGTCTACGTAATAGGTAATACGTTTAAATGTTAATTAACACACTACGTCAGAACCTGGTAAACCAACCGCTGTAATGTTATTAACACACATCAATAATTAGATTAGCAGAAAGAGTTAATTAATACGCGTCCTATATTAAGCTTGAATATTTTAATGATGCTCCATGAGTTAAACCCTGTTGTCGCGGGCGGGTATTAACATGCTATTTGTAGTAATGCTTTAACATTTCAGATAATTAATTAATCCGTTGCGAGGTGGGCTTTTACTATAAACATAACAAAATTATATGAAAGTGATCACGTCTACAATATAATATTGTATATGCTATAAGCCATATGCTATAAGTTTAGTTAGAATCATGGCTTAGTAGAAACTGTCTTTATTTTCGTCTATGAAACAGCTAGTCGTTGATGTAGCTGTCATGAAAACTGAACAATGAAAATACAATTACGCGTCAGTCGAAAGTTGCATGGAGCTCAATTTAACTTTATAGACGGATCGATTCGTTACGATTGTATATTAATCTCGTGTACATGTTTATATGTATAATTAACAAATGGTTACGCCGAAATCCTTTTTTATTCATACAGTGCATAGAGATCCGTAGACAATTGTTAGTTTAACTTTTATCTATGTATGTCTTGTGTTACAGTTTATCTTCTACCTGGCATAGAGCCTTATTTTACAATGCAGGCATTGCTGCTTGACGACTGAAATAATGCTATAGACATTACTGGTATATAATTATGCAAAATATAATATATAACTCTACTTGCAATAAGATATTGTTTCTCGTATAAACGTAACATTGCGCCTATAATCCCTGAAGAGGTAGGCAAAGGAGTGTAGTACACTTTCACGTTTCACGAATTACATTAATGTCCGTCCACCTATGAAATAAAGGGTTAGCCTATTGCGACATACCGGGCATCATACCATATTCCTAGTCACTACTAGAAATTCTAAGTAAAAAAGAGGGTACTATTTAGTACTTATTCGAGCCGGGATTTGAACCCAGGACTTCTCGATAGGCAGTCCCTTTGCAACCGCTCAACCGACGAGACAGTCAATATTGTCTATAGTATCCTTTGTTTTCACACCGTCCTAACTTGTAAAATGTTTGGGAAGGTAAATAAAAAGCGAATAAAACGAACGATCAGTCGCAAAAGTACCGGCTGTCGTTTATCGACATTAGCAACCAGTATGATAGATTAATTACCGTAATATTCCTATTAGTGTTGGTTAGTTTACTTTCTATTCCATGTTAATAATAAATACTATTCTATAGTATTAATAGATAACGGCACTAGAAATACGATACTTACATTTATCCAATTACATAGTATCTATGTGTTATTTTGATAATAATTAATATCTATGTGTGCTATTCGACGTTGGTGATATTAGCGTTGTTATTCTTGCAAATTGATTTCTTTGCCTACAGTTACTTAGTATACACTTGGAACTAGAACCATACCCTTCGGACGGAACACACATTTTTTAGTAATAATTGCGCCGCGGTGAAAATACGTTTAACGGACGAATACAATTACATCCAATCCGACTCAGACAAGCGTTATAAACAGACGGTGAAAATGAATAAATATAAGATAGTAAATAGAAATAGATATAGATAAGATAGTAAATAGAAATAGAAAATAGAAAAATAGTAGGATAAATTTTAACACTAAACATAAAGCCACTCAACACCAGAGATAACTGGCGGCTCTTGTACTAATGAGAGCGGGCACAAAGCCGTTGTACAACTAGCAATTAGACATGCCCCTTCAAACGGTTTAGTTGCAGCGTCGACGGATACCTACAACGATTATTTTTCACAATGCTTCAGATATAATACTTGCTAAAAGTGTAATATTTTTTAGAAATAAACAGGCATAAAATAGTACTAGCTTCGTGGTTTGTAATTAAGCTTTTCGCCTGTCCTGGATTCAAATCGTTTTTAATATTTTATACCAGCTGTTTGCTGACCGAGAGGAAACCCGTCCTCTTTAAAAGCTTCTATAATGTTCTCTAGAACGTGTGATGTCTACAAAATTGTATTTGGCCAGCGTGGCAGCCTGTAGCTTCAAGCCTTCTCGTTCTTAAGGGCAATGTGTCGAATAGTGGGATGATAAAGGGATTGTTCATAATTACGAATACAGAGTCCTGTCTAATTGTCTGTTGATAAAAATGCGACATGTTAAAACGAGTCAATTTTTCTCTTACATGTACCTTAGTGTGTACTCATCTTAAGAAACCATTAGCTGCGCCATAAAAACATCCTAAACACGCTGGAAAGTTTGAATATAAACTCTGGAGACAATAGTCTATGTAGGTTGATGACGGTCAAGTGTATTAAAACACCAACGAATCTAATATAAGGTACATTGAAAAGCAGAAAGATAATAGTGTAATTTATGTTTATATTTAAATACGTTATAAATAGTCGTGCCCTAAGTCCCCTCGCTAAGATGAGATCGTATCCTACGTGCCCGCGTAGGTCGTTCCCCGTCTAGCCTTATGATTATGACGAAAATAAACTTCTATCTTCGAATTTAAAATTATATTCACATATACCAAAGATATTATTAGCGTAAAATATTTTTTAAATCCTCAAAGCGAAGTTAACATATTACTTTAATAACCTTCAAAATGAAAGGTTACTATACGTAACCAAAAGATGGATTTTGTGAAAATACGTTAAAATCATTCAAACTTTTAATTAATCCTGAGTGACGCATAAATACGTTTGGATTAAAAAATAATAAAAGCCCTGGCAGGATCGCTGTTGATGGTTAATTAAGAGTGCCGATTACGTAACTCACAAACAGAGCATACAATAAATTCGTTCAAATTCGATTTCCAAACCCTCCTTTGCTATCCCTTGGGGCTAATTTAAAACGATCTCATGCTGATATGTTCTCGTAATTTCTTTTTATCTGTACAGATAAATAAAAATGGAGTGTCTGTATGTAATATTAAAATAACCGCTTTTTAATAAATACATATGTATGTATGTATATGTATACACGGCACATATACCAAAATAACATTCTTTACAATTCTGTCAGTCTGACTGTCTGTTTGTTGCGGCTAATCTTTTTGACGTGTTTTGGCTGAATCGATTTTGACGGGACTCTCACTGGAAGATAGCTGATGTAATAAATATTAACTTAGGCTATTTTCATTTTAGAATTTTAGAATTCCACTCGGACGAAGTGGCGAGCACACCTAGTTTTTTATTATATATAACAATGTAAATATGTATTTAGAGTGGTAGACAGAACATTGCCAAAAATCGTTCATAGTCTTGTTGGTTTAAGGCTGCTGTCAGGTATGTAATTTTATTATTGCATGCAGATCATACTCGTTAAGGTTAGATTTGATGGAGCTGGCATATTTGTCATTACTTTTTGTAAGACTCCAATGAGGCGATATCTTTTTTGTATACAAGTTCTATCTCCGTGTTCCATGCCGTTCTGTCGTAAAATATACGGTGATACAGAGTTTGTTCAACCTCCGTCGATAGAACTGAGATCAAAATCGTATAATCTTAGATCACAGACCAGCAAAATAAAATTAATAAATCTCTTTGGAAACGTAAACGTAATATCACGCCTGTAATCCCTGATGACTTAGTCACAGTTTTCGTTTTAAGTTTCAAGAAGGCAACCATTGTCGTATGGTTATCGTGTAATTAAATATCAAAATGAATGGTTTATGAATTTCATTTCTATTTTTAATTCAAACTTACGCTTCCCAAATTTTGACGATACTAATGACAGGTTAGCATATACGTATTTCATTCACAAAGTTTTATCCAAATGCATATTTGCTAGCATTCTGTTTGTACAGTTGTTCATAAATTGCAATTATTTTATCCGTTTGTACGATAATTACTAACATACGTAACATCAGTTCTAATTCCTAGAGAGATAGACAGAGGAATGTAGTACATTTCCATATATCACGAATTACGTTCAGGTCCCATCTCAGGCACAACTCCAGACTTCGAACCATTGCTTGAAATTTCAAGTTAAAAAATCCAAGACCGGGGCTCGCGAGTAATTGGTATTTTAACGAAATACGTAAAAGAATTTTTTTTACACAATCTTGTTACCGTATTGCCTTACGAGTAGCCTTATACATAGCTTTAACACTTAATAATATTAATTTCCGATCTTCGGAGGGTACGTTAATCATCCAGTTTCAGTTATTATTCTTAGGTAACTGTTGAATTTCGTTGTTGTTAAAAAGCGTTAAAAACTTCTAAAA
>DWTO01004791.1:0-11230 GCA_018244755.1 Jemadia pseudognetus
AACTAAAAAAAAAATCATCGAAATCGGTCCATCCAGTTCGAAAATTCGAAGTAACAAACATAAAAAAAAAAAAAAAATACAGACGAATTGAATACCTCCTCCTTTTTGAAGTCGGTTAAAAATACGTCTAGTTGAATGCTCAATATCAAACAGATCACTTAAAATCAAATAGTAATCCGGTAGGAGTAAGAAGCAATCAAAAAGCTATCATAAGTGGCAATTAAACGAGCCCTTCCCTAGGGTATTCGATCGGAACTGGCTAATCGGAATGTCACCAGCATTCGACAACAAGAGGATTACGTTGTGTGCACAAAACACAAAAGTGTTAACTAGATTTATTTCTGAAAATATGTATCCGGATGTTTATCAAGTTGCACATAAATAAATGAGAAGAATACAAAATCAGGCTCAGTAACACACATTGACAAATACCAGATAACTAAAAAAAATCAATTAAAACCAGGGTAATTAATTAATAAGGTAATTCATTTACAGGTCCTAAATAAATTGGTTTTGTACCCAGCAATTAAAGCGTAGGTACGTTCCACAGGACGCCTGGTAATTTATCTACTAGTTTAATGTGATGTCCGCGTCACGTAATAACTACGAGGTCAAGCGCCAGTGATATGAGGAATTTTCCTTCGAAATCTTTTAAAATATCTACGAGTATATTCTTCTATATTATATAATATTTGAATAACTAGTACAAAATTGAAATGCGACATTCATCCTTAACAATTATCTTTATTAAATAAAGAATACATCGAAAAGGATTACAATGAGTTTATTTTAAATGTAGGTACCTATACTGTGAAAATAATACACTGTTCAACAATACCTGTGTGAATCACTTAATATTAAAACATTGAAATGTTTTAGTTACACATTGGGCTACAGTTACTCATATTTCAATATTGAATATGTAGAGTTATCGAAATGTAATACCTACTACTGTTATTTAAGATTTATATTACTCCCTTGAACTGTTCTAGCGTTCGTGACTATGATAATTATTTTGAACAATAAACGCGAATTTTTTCTGATAGGTTAACAAAATCTTTGCAAATAAAGAAGAGGTAATTAATTATGCAATTTGTATGTCGAATACTGTAATAGTGTACTATTATAAATATTCTCAAACACAGTTGGGATGAACGAGCTATTGATCCGGGGAACAGCTAGCGATTACAAATTAACATAACAATATCGAAGCCGTGGTAATGGCGAGAGGCTTCCACGGAATTCCCGCTATATCGCATCGCAATAATAGTAAGGCACGACAAAAGACCTGCAGAATTATCCTATTTGTATTCCGAATGTAGCATACATTGAAAACTTCACTTGTATATCTGCCAATCTCCAATTGGTCAACGTCGTAGTCTAAAATGTTTATATATAAAAGGGTAAAAGGTGTCATCTTATTTTATATTTAAGCATATTGCAATAATTAGGCAATTATAATTATCAAGCAATAAAATACTAAAAAAACGTAACATTACACCTGTCATCCGAGAAGAGGAATCAAATAGTGCCCGACCCTGGATTTGAACCCAGGACCTCTTGATCGGCAGTCGCGCTTGCAGCCAACACGATTATAGAAACAGTCAACAAGAAAGCCGTAAGTTGATAAACCTAAACCAAATAATTTTGTATTTTCACTCCAAATGTGAATAACATTTCCTCCTGAAGTATGCTAGGTAGGTACCTACTAGTGAGCCGAATGCTACCTACACATCACCCCTGAAACCGTTTCGTTGAGCTTAAACTGCGTTAGGGAGCTGGATTATTAAATTGGTTACCAGCGCGTAATCTCAGGATTAGTTTCGGAGAACTGGTACAATAATAGATTAGGAGAATTGAATGACATTATTAAATGGTATTACTAAAGATCGGTGATACTTACGTCACCTGTAACTCAATTCTAATACAGTATAATAATACAATATTATAATTCTAATACAATAATAATACAATTCTACTTTATGCAGTTGCTAAAAACGTCCATGAATAAAGTTAGAATGAAAGTTACGAGCGAGATTAATTGGAAATATAAATACATAGCACTTCGTTCTTGAAATTAACTTCATAGAAAACATCAGTCCCATACTGCTTGATATTATTTCTCTCATATTCTATATCAATACCCTGCGAGTGTCCATTTCTAGCAGGCATAAACCATAAGCGATAACGTTTTCATTTTCTTTTGATGTAAATTTTTGTTAAAATAAAGCTGCAACCCACGTAAGCTATAATAGAATAGATCAAATTAAATGAATTATAGCATTAATACTTAAAGGAAACGTAAGTCACTTCGGAACGGAAAAAGACTTGGATCTTACGTCCCGTTGGCTGCGATAAGTTTCAACTATTTGATGATACCTACTATTTGACTATTTGGTAGGCTCACCACCTATTCCACAGTGGGACGTAACCGTAACAGGTGAAACGTGGGAATGTACTACATTTCACTGACTATCTCTTCGGGGATTACAGGCATGAAGTTACGTGTTTACTTTATTTATTTGATTTACTATTACAAGTATTACTGAGTACCAATCATTACCGAGTAATAGAATATTTATATTATTTATTTAATTTACTATAAAAAGTATTAACCTAGTATAAGAATATTTAATTAATCAAAGAAATTTATATAATATTATAGGAGACAAAAAAATTATGGAGAAGCAAATCATGTACATATAATTATAGTCTATTTATCTAAATTAATTGTAAATGGTAGAAACATCGTCGATTACTTGCAACCTCCCTTATCACGGCCATAATACTCGCCCTGGGGACGTCACATTGGCCGTTAATTACAGAAATTGGATCGAGCAATGAATACACGCAGTTGGGCACTGGGCGTCATTAATGAATCACTGGAGCCATTAGATGCTGACCTTGAGGTCGAAATTAGATATTTTATGAGGAAATACAATTTGTTTTAGCTGTTACATTAAATCGAGGATGTTAATTTTAAGATGGCTGCTCAAAAAATACTTTTGTTGTATTTTATTTAGTTTCTGTTTATAGAGCTTTTAAGTTAAGAACATTTAATAAGCTATAATAAGAACATAAAATTGTATCCAATTATATTTAATGAAGAATTTAATGCTTCGGACACTTGTAAAAGTCAAATAGATTATATATATCCTAACATGCCCGAAAATAATATCCTTACATAATATAAAACGACAATAACTGTTTCGGAAAGAGAGTTCGTCTGTAGTGTATGAACAAAGATATTTTATAAAACGTAACATTCGATCGAGCTTCCGAATAAGCAAAATAAGGATTTAATACATAAATATACACTATACTAATCCTTTTCTTTCTAAGACATCTCCCATATCCAAAGATAACATTATGATGACGTCACATACATACTTATACATGGTTTAAGATGTTCACGTTTATTATTCCTTGTATGTGAAATTTAACACTTTAATACACAAACTACGAAAACATAGATAGCAAGAAAATCGTCTTTAATTAAAGTGAATACCGTAATCGTGAAGGAACCGTCTCATTAAGTGTTAATTAGTCCAGTCTTTGAGATGGTCTCAACCAACTTACGTTCCTTTTGGGAGGCATATGCACTTGTTACACCATCGACGATCATCGGTAATTCTAACAAAAAGTCTACAAAGATATCTTGACTAGCCTGCAGAGAGAGCGTGTTTGTATATTTGTATCAAACTTTACGTCAGCATATTTCACCATTATGCTCCAGTGCGCGTCGGCAAAGATACAAATTATTAATTGGTATATGATGTATTTAATTCGTACTCTTCAATGTATAATACTTTTACAGCCTCAGATATATCTTAATAAATACTTCATGTTAATCGCGACCTACCTACTGTTTTATAAGCTCACTAAAGCACGTTGACTTTTGTACAACTAGAGTCTATTTACCCAGTAACAGCCGTAGCTGGCTTAACTCTTCAAATGACTTGCAATCTCAAACTGGGTTGAAATAGTTGTGAAAATGCAAAAATAATTTAAAAATATTCGCTAATCTTAAAATCAATAATCATTAATCTATAACTAAACTCGCTCTTTATCGTCTAACTCTTTCCCTTTGGCGATACAACAATACCAGACGCCGTACTGCTATTTCTCGTATACGTTTTGTAGAAATGTTGTAGGTAATACCGTTGACTCGGTCTGAATAAATAATTCTTGTTTTCATTTAAATTTATGGGTGTACTAAGTCGTTATTTTGCTAAAATAAGAAAAACGCAACATCACGCCTGTAATCCTTCAAGAGGTAGGCAGAAGAACGAAAACACTCCATACACACGTCCTCTAAAGAAAAGGTAGTGAGCCTATTGCCATACACCGGGCACCTATCCAGACTCCGAGCCACTGCTCAATCCAATAGCGCTCGAGCCGTAGTTCGAAGCCAGGACTTTTAATCGGCAGTCGCGCTTGCAACCATGACCAAAAAATCAGGCGTATTCAATTTATAACACTAGGTATATAGAAATCTTCCATGCAAACGTACTGCATTTCAGTGTACGTCTCCCTGTTGTATTAAATTGTAGTCACACACCAGCCTTTGACTACCTATTAAAAATAATTGCGTCAAAATCTGTGATATAAAAGGCCATTATGTATTCGAGACCGTTGTCTTGTGACTGTTATCCGCCCACATCGACATTAATATGGTAATTCCCTAATCGCCACGATTCCCGTCCTCGATCGGCCTGTTCTGATATCGACGCGATTGGTTCCCAATACCAGCGCTACATACTCGTATTATTATCGTACTTACATTATGTATGTAAGAGGCCCATACACCAAAATTAGTTAAAGCTTAATAAAAGCAAAAAATAAACTGAATACAATGTTTGTATTGAAAAATATGAATGATTATAAATATTTGATTAATATTATAATTATATGACCAAACCACGTTCCTAGCGGGCTAGACAGACAGCGCCGAGTGCAAACTATCTTTATCCTTACAACTTGTCTTGCCTCATCTACATACATCATTCTCCTCACACGAATAATGCATTAAATATTATTATTATATTTTTTTTTAATAATATGGAAGTAGCAGACGAGCAAGCAGTCCACCTGATGGTAAGTGGCTACTGCCGCCCGTGGACATTTGCGATCAACCCCACAGGTGTCGACCACAGATACGCCGCTACCCCTGAGGACTAAGTTGGAATGCCTCGAAAAAGTATGTCTCCCTTACCACACCCTTCAGATCAGAACACAGCAGTGCTTAACACTGCTGTTATAAGGCAGATATACCTGGCCTCCGCCAGTGCGGTTTGTACCGACGCCATAAAGGCCTCTACGGAGTCCTCCACACCGTCCGGGGTCGAGGGCGATCCTGTAAGGTGGATATTGGCCAAGCGGGCCTCGAAGAGCTCCAAGTCCATCCTATGACGTACTTTTGGGAGCGCCATCAGAATGTTGAGGTGCTGAGAGTCCAGATCATACAGCACCTCCGTATGGACAGGACAAGGGAGACCCTTGTGAAGTACGATGTCCAGGACATCCGGCCTGTGTGACGCACTCGAGGGTATGTGGGTGGGTGCGTCTGGCCCCTGCACCTCGTAACCATGCGCCTCGGCGTCGTTTTATAGCCTGCGACCTGCCAAGTTGGCGATTCTGGATCCCCAAGCCGGGTGTTTGGCGTTGAGGTCGCCAGCCAGCAAGGTCGCAGTTCCACAGTCTAGAATATTACGGAAGTCGTGCGGGTAAAATAGAGGTCCTGGTGGTCGGTAGGCGGCAAATAGCCGCAATTCCACGCCCGCCGCGCTAACTACTGCTCCAATTGAGAGAGTACATGAGAACGCCGGGAGGGGGAGAACATCGTGAACCACGTCGCGGCGGATCGCGACCGCAGTGTCCCTGTAAGGGTACCCTGAAGCCGAGATCTCGTCGCGGCGGTGCACGAAGTAATTCGGGATCCTGAAGTCGGAGGTCGGACGCAGCTTAGTCTCGCCCAGGAGCACCACGTGGATGTCCTGCTCCTGAACGAGACGTCTCAGTCCCTGCTGTTTGTCAGCGATACCTCCGGGGTTCCAGTAGAGCAGTCTAAGATTGGCCGTCATTCTGGAGCCCTAAACAGCCGACGATGATACCGCGCAGGGCCGCTACAAGCTCTGGGTACCGCGCAATGGCTTCACTGAAAGTGGCTATTGCCACTAACAGATCATTAGCCGAACGCTTAGGCTATCGTGTCAAGGCGATGACCCACGCTCGCAACGTTACTGTTATGACAACACCCGCACGCCGCAGACCGGCCTAAGGCTCCACCGCGCGCACCGTTCCACTCGTTCTTTGTATGTTTGTATCACTAGCGCTTAGTTCAACGCTAAACAGTAACGTGTATGTGCCCTGAATCCTCCTAATTCTGGAAAGCCAACGTACCATAAGTGAGGTTACGGACCTCCTACTCTTTGTCGTCTTTTAAAAACAACATTTTTTCCCTATATGTTTTACTATATTCCTTTACCCTTTGTTACATATTCGCTACCACAGATTATAACCTACAAATATAAGAACAGTTCAATTTGGAGCATTAAACAAATTAGTTAGTATTATTAACAACAGTTCGGCGAAAGCATCAAGCAAACGGCGAAATCACAGTACGTGTATTATATGGATTGATCGTTATTTATTTCCTTATTCGTTGTATATGTATCTATTTCGCTAGTTTAACTGGTGAAACGTGGGAGTGTACTACAATTTTCAGCCAACCTCTTCGGGGATTAAAACGGTGATGTTACTCTGAACATTATAACCTAAAATATAAATTTGTCAATAAGGCGCCTAGTGTTGTACTTTGTAACCTGCCCGTTTCTGCACGCTGACTAAATACAAATTTAACGCGTTGCATGAATATATTACGAGTAGTGTTACGCTTGTATAGGAACTTTTATAATGATGTAACGCCTGTGTAAGTTAATATAATTTATTTTTCCAGGGGACACTTATATATAATAATTTAAATATCATTTTAATTTTAAGTATTATTCTATTCAACGGACATAGTATGCAGCGTAGCCATACGCGTAGGGCGAGGAGGCGGAGTACGAGGAGTAGGCGAGCGGAGCGGTGTACGCTGCGGCCACGGGCGCGGTGTAGGCGGCGGCCACGGGCGCGGTGTAGGCGGCGGCCACGGGCGCGGTGTATGTGGCGGCCACGGGCGCGGTGTAAGCCAGGGGCAATACGCCGGGCTTAGCTGCCGCCAGGGCGAGCAAGCACGCGAAGATGAACTAAAATAGATTTGATTGAAACGTCAATTGTAGCGGAATGGATTACATAAAATTAAGACATTTTAGAACTAGTAGAAAAAACAATAAACCCATAAATTAATTGATATATTTACTCGTATTTCTGTTTTTGTACAGTTTGCATGTTCTAGATAGAATTATATTATTTGCAAGAAGTACCGCATTGTAAAATGTTTGTTCCAAATTAAGAGAAATAAAAAAGTAAGTTGTTAAAAGTCTTTGCAAATCATAATAAGTATGTATAGATATTTATTTTAAAATCATATTTATTTCATCCATGATGTACAATAACTATTTTTTAATATGATATTTATTTCATCTATGACGTACATTTCGTTTTAAAACCTAGTATAAAAAACTATTATAAAATAATATATTTGAGGCAGACATTGAACTTACCAGTTTAAACATTGTGATAATTTGTTATTAAAGGCGGCTGCAGAGTGATGCCCATCACCGCACTCGAGCAACTTTATACTGGGTCACGAAGGCCGCAGAGCAATCGGCGCCAGGATAAATGTTGACGTACTCTGAATTACAACTAGTTACCTCGAGAACAACGCCCGACCACCTTCGTCTGCTATACATTGACCTTATAACAATTACTGTTTACCCCTCGACAATATTATTCGTCTACGTGTTCGGTGTTGCGGAACACGGCGACCAAATGTTACATTTGGAGCCACACGCGCGCATACACACACACAGACACACATATGCACAGACACACACACGCAGCCACAGACACACAGGCACACACATACACAGACACACACACGCAGTCATACACACACACACACAGACACAGACACACATACAGAGACCCACACACGCACACACGCAAGCACGCACGCACGCACGCACACACACACACACACACACAGACCCACACACATACAGACCCACACACACAGACCCACACACACAGACCCACACACACACACAGACCCACACACACACAGACCCACACACACACAGACCCACACACATACAGACATACACATATATCTTAACATATATATATATATTGCTTGTCTGCATGTTATGTCACTGAACTCCTAAACGACTGGACCGATTTTGATGAAATTTTTTGTGTGTTCAAGGGGATTCATGAATGGTTTAGAGTCATAGTTTGATTAGATATAAATACTTTTGTAATTAAAATCAGGAATTTTGGTTGGAGTTCGGTAGTTCA
The DNA here is from genome assembly GCA_018244755.1 of Jemadia pseudognetus. Classification (NCBI taxonomy): domain Eukaryota; kingdom Metazoa; phylum Arthropoda; class Insecta; order Lepidoptera; family Hesperiidae; genus Jemadia; species Jemadia pseudognetus. The sequence goes on from DWTO01004791.1 coordinate 8,464, forward strand.
CATTTCTCTCGCCAGGCTGCATCCATGGTAACCATAGTAACTGGCAACTGTTGTTGTTATGACAACCGACATGTTATTTTTTATTTATAAATGATTCATTAATATCATTCATCTAGTCAGTCGCTCGCGGTTTATGTTTCAAAGAGGTGTGTACTTTGTGCTCGTAAAAACTGAATTTATGAACAAAATATTTATAGTGTCTAATTAGAGTTCTTCTGTCTGACGCAGAGTGAGAGTGAAAGGGCGAGCGTGTCGGAGGGGGACGGGGAGATTGCCTGTTGAGATTGAGCATTGATGTCTTTAGTGACATTGTCGGTATAGGTTTTAGAAGAAAATACCTTGAAAAGGCGGTACGGACTACGCCGGATCAGCTAGTATACATATATACGGGGCATAAACGCCTCAGGGGAGGCCTATGCCGTCAGCAGTTATTTAGAAAGGCTGATATTGACGCTGAGTTGCGCTTGTATAAGCTGTGCCCGGGACTCCGTCTCTCCCTCTGCCTCCAGTAATGTGTGTTAGCAACAACTGTGACCTCATGAGCTATCGTGTACTGAGACGTAATTCTAACACGAATTACTTCTGCTAGGAAGTAATTCGTACTTGTTAGTACCAGTAATTCATAATTACAAGTTATTGTTAAGTCTTACGATTACTAGTTGTGGTCAAAATTGTGCATTAGAAGTGTCTCTTCAAATGACAATTGCAATCCAACTTACTAAGTAAGGTGTTACTTATTAGCTTGTACTCATATTACTGACAGACTGCCGCGTCGAAGGCCGACTTCACTGGCCGGTTAATTAAATCAACATTCGCAAGTATTCCACTTCAATGGAATTGTTTTTGTTCTTGCTGTCATTTGCGACAATTATGTGAATCAAAAGCTATTCCGAATAAAACGAAACGTAGGTATTTTATATAGTTATATATTTTTGCTTTTGGTCGAGTGTTGAAAATATCGTTTACCAGATGTGGGCGAGGGGTGCGGTGTAGGCTACGGGGTGAGCGGGCAGGACGGGGGCGGCGAAGGTGCGCGCGACCAGCGGGGCGTGCGCCACGGCGGTGTAGGTCAGGGGCGCGAGGACGGCCGACCGCTTCTTCAGGATGTGGAAACCGTTAAGGGCTTTCGCGGTGAAGTGAGCGGAGCGGTCCAGATTCACGTCCAGGGTATCCAAGGGCCTGCCGTCGGCGGCCAGGACGTTGGCGGGCTGGCCGGGAGCGAGAGAGAGAGGTCCACGGTAGTTGGAAGGTTCCACGAAGGCCGCGGAATAGGCGATAGGGGCGGCAGCATAGGCGAGCGGAGCGGCGGCGTAGGTCAGGGGAGCGACCAGAGGCGCTGAGCGCTTCTTCAGAATGTGGGCTCCGTGGAGAGCCTTCGCGGTCAGATGGGCGGAGCGGTCCAAGTTGACATCCAGGGTGTCCAGGGGCCTGCCGTCGGCGGCGAGGATGTCGGCAGGCTGTCCCGGGCCCAGGGAGAGAGGGCCGCGGTAGTTGTAGGGCTGAAGCAGCGGCGCCCCGTAGGCGAGCGGCGCCACGTAACCGGCGTAGTAGGGCGAGACGGCGGACGCGGCCGCCAGCGCGCAAGACAACACCACCAGCTTCAGCATTGTGTGAGTGGTCTGTGTGGCTAGTGCGCTGCGAGACACTGATGCTCTTGTACACTCGCACGCCGCTTTTATACTTGCACCATATGAATAACAAGATGGGCGTCGCCGGAATACATCGGCGACCCTGAAAGGACTACTTTTGATAAGAAATAAAAGATCACATGCCTCGCAGGGCTGTTTTTTCTTCAATCCCTCCTTTGTGTATTAATTAGGTGCGACTTTACTGTAGTCAAGTAAGCACGAACAAACAAAGATCACCAAATATACTGTGCTATATATTTTTTAGGTTATCCTTCACAGCATTTTACTGACATTCGGATTACATATGTACGAATATATCGAAATGGTTGGTTATTTTAAATGAATGGAGTATACGAGTATTCGCAATACATAACATTGATCTGTTAAGAATAACTCCAGTAATGTACATAACAGCATTGGCTGCCCTCGGCCGAGGCTGGTCGGTCTGGTCGGTCTGGTCGGTCTGGTCGGTTTGATCGGCAGACAAGAATACATTCCACAAGTGTTTCAGTCTCAACTGACGTTATAAATATTGAAATCGCCATGTGTGCTCACGTCGCGGGAGTCATTACAGGAGACCGGCTAACTGCACATTACTTTTTAGTCCTTGAAAGCATACCAACATAATATCGCAGCAACATTATTTTAATTGTGAGATTTGAAGGTAAAATACTAATTGCGATTGCCATGAAGGAGCCCCTCACACCAAGTAAGCAATATTTACGAGTACTGCAGCCGCGGGGCGCGCCAGGCTGCTACTGTGTTTGCGCCTGGGTAAATGTTCTTCCAGCTACCATTCTTTAACCCTCTACTCATTAAAGACTGCCTCGGTGCTCGTGTTGGTTGTAAGGGCGACTGTCGATCAAATCCCAGGTCGGGCACTACTGGGCTTTTCTAACTGAATTTTCTAACTTTTTCTCGGAATATGGAAATGTGCCTAGTGTATGGCAATGAGCTCACCACCGACTCCATAGTGGGACATAAATGTAACTGGTGAATCCAACAAGAAATATGGTAGTTAAGTATTGCAAAGCCCTAATAAGGTCTATAGGTATATAGGCCCCCGCTACCGCCTTTGGCGCCGCCGTGCCGCTAGATCGCGCATTCAGTTTTCAGAAGCGATAAATGTATCTATTTTC
>DWTO01004792.1:0-11229 GCA_018244755.1 Jemadia pseudognetus
TATGGAATAGGTGGTGAGCCTATTGGCATGCATCGGGCACATATCCAGACTCCGAACCACTACTAGAAAATCTAAATTAGTAAATTTTGTAGTGTTCGACCCGGGGATCGAACCCGGGACCTCCCGTTCGGCAGTCGCACCTACAACACCTACACAGTAGAATACAATTATTCCATAAAACTCTTTTGGGATAAAACAATCACCATAAGTAATCGACATTACAGTCAAGTAATCCCAACCGTGCAGTTAATCAAATACAAGATCAAATATCCTCTATAAATTAATTCCGATTGTGCGAAACCAATAATTTGCCGATTGCCTTACGTTTTCCTTTGATGTTCGGTTTCGCAAATCGATAATATTTATAACACGTATCGAATCAAAACCCTATAAGTTATCGAAGTGTTTGTAGATGTTCCTATGTCTGAACTGTATAATGTAAATTATTTTTTAACGTCGTAGGATATATTGAACTATAACGGGAGAAAACGTTACGCCTCTGTTTCCTCGTAAGGGGAGGCAGAAGAAAGTAGTACTTCTACGTTTTTCAACTTTCGTTATACCTGCGTGTCAAAGAATATACTGAATTTACGAATGTATCGCTCTTGAAGTAAACAATTAACACATTAGTTCATTAGGCTGTAAACACTAGAAAACTTACGTACGTAAAAAGCGTTGATTCATGATCAGTGTACAACACTGAAATAATTGACGATATATAAAAAATAAACAACAAAAAAGTAAATTTTGAATAAAACTCCCAAGAGGTACTATACTTGTATAATTGTAGGGTTTACAACACTTTCCACGGACGTACATAGTCCGGCGTGACATCGCCGAGCATGCCATAAGAGCGCGGTACGAGTACGAGGCAACGTTACGGCCCGACTTTGATCCGCCAACCGGCAAATTGGTTCGCGCCGCCCGACGTCTGTGTGCACTAAGCTCAACACTATGCTCGGTCGAAAATTAAAAAACCCGCGAATTGGAACGTTTTTAAAGCTATTTAATTTTTTTTGTTAAACTCGTATTAACATGAATTATTTTGTTTAAACAGATCTGACGTGCTTCCTCTAGTAAAGGAAGTGCGTTTAGTAATAGTTACTCTAAAATATCATACATCTAAAGTGTTTGTAGTCTGTCTATCCTTGCGGACCTTATGAAATCTGTATCATTATTTTAGCGATGTAAATAAATAATTATTGCAATTATGTTATTATTGATTATATTTTCGATTCAATCATAATATGTATGTAGCAAGACAAAATTATGTGGTCGTATTTATAGTCAATGTGATATGAAATGTAACCGTAATATATTCGTGTCGTGCGTATATATTTCACATGACTCGAGCCACATTATAATAGATGAGCTATGTCTGCTATATATTTGGAACATTTTAATAAGAAAAATATCGCTACGTTTACTATTTTGTCCATTTTTGCAGTGTACGATGAAGAATGAATGTTTTCGTGTACGATGTTAGAAAAGTAATCGACACTCTCTAGATTATCCGGCACGAAAGTGTCTTTGATATTTATATTGGTGTAACAGGCAAAGACGAGGCATTCCTAGTGACGCCTAAGTAATAAGTAGGCGTAAAATTTCGTTTTATGTGAGCTTTATTCCCTTTACCGTAGCGGTGACAGTGGGCTGCAAAGGCCAGTCTATTTAACATAAGGCGGCCGGTAGATTTCCTCGCTACTGCTATAACTAAAACAAAAAAATACCAAATGGAGAATAAAATGAGGAAAATGTTTATCTTTTTCTTTGTAGTAAGCGGCATGTAAATACCGGTATGTATATTTAATTTGTATAATCATGTTTAACAAGTAGTTCGAGATAAAGTGGCCCTTAAAAACCATAAGAATCTACTCTACACATAGTTTATCGACCACCTCAACCCCTTCAGCGTGGCCATAAGGGACAACGTGAGAAGTGCTATTCGATGCGAACTAACTTTGTCCCATTTTTAAATTGGGAGCGCCATATGGTCGTTGGCATAATTGCCAGCAACAATAGTAATTTACCAACAACTGTTGGAATTGAGATATTATTACAAGTTGCTAGTTACAGCATTAGATTTCAATTGGAGCATTTTCGAACGGAAATATGACCTTTGGAAATAAAATATCTTAACATATTTTTAATATTTTTTAAACAAATATTATTAAAAGACAAATTCAAACACTTCGTGTGAAATATGAATTAATAAATATTTAGTTACTTATTTGATAAGCAACAAAAAAAATTTGCTTTGCCGTAAATTTAATTGTACACTAAACGCATAACTCGTTCTATTAATTCTGCAATCAGAGCGCATGATAACGTACGCATCATGATTCTCGACTTACAATCAAAGTGAAAGATCATCAATGAGAACGGAATCCCTTCGACCGGTGACATGTGAGCGTATCGACTGGCCCGGCAATCAACTGTTCCGGAAAACATCCTGTAATGAAGCTCTTTCATGAGCCGAGAGCGAAACACGGAAAAGCTACATCGTACCGCGTCTGCCGTATATTCTGTATAACTTATGTTATTGATCTCGCACAGGCTATTTTTACCACCAGACTATCTTTTGCGTCCTTTTAAATCGACTTTTCTTGAGCGTCAGTTATCCTACCTTTTGTATAATATGTAGTTTATAAGTGACTGAGATATGCAGCATATTTCATGTACTGAGGTGGGGTGTATAGGTATTAATCAGTTACACTTAGGTTGTAAAATATGTGTAAACTTTGTATTGTATGTGCCATGTAAAAATTTTAAATCTGATTTAAAAAATTGCTTCTAATTATAAAATATCAAAATTTAAACCATTATAATTTTTGCAAAGCAAACGCTCAAATGACTACAATACTTGCGGTACCTTATTATAATCTTGAAAGTTAAAGACATGTTTTTGAATAAATAAGACTTCGAATGGTTACATTGAAATCCTCAAGATGACAAGGCGTGAAAATTTTATCATCCTTTAGATTGAACCTTTGACAAAAGAAATAAAAGATTTTCGGCTTAACTGTAAGTTCTAGAGTATCAGACTAACGAGGCGCCTTTAACACTGGGGTGAAGTCGTGAAAATGCAATTCGGACATTCTGTCTTCACCAGACGAACTTCACTTAATTGGAAACGGTACCACGTAACGTTCATTGCAGATTGCAGCTTAGGTTAACGAAACCGTTAATGAGATGGCGCATCTCATATCGTTTATATACTCGAGCCAAAATTCTGTGATAATACAAACATGTAATCTGTAATAAAACATGAAGATATGAAGATAACATATCCTATCTTGATACGATGTCTTATTTATGTCAAGAAAAGACCTGTTACTAATCTAATAAACGTATTTTAGTACGTTATTTCATAACTAGAAAATAGCACGAAAAATGTCGTTGGCGTTATAGCCAAATCTTAAAAGAAAACATCAAAATGTGGTTTCGTTATGATGCGGCAGTAAGTTATTATTATTACTTTAATGATTTTGGCGATTATAATACCATTTCATAACAACCCCTAAATATACGTTTATTATAAAAATATGTGCAGTTTGAGGTCGTGCATCCCTTTGTGTTCGTGACTGACTTCTTTTCCTTTCAACATTTATTATCGGGTAGGCTGATAAAATTCAATAGTACATAGCCAATGGTTAGACTACAAATAAAATCGAAATATATAAAAACTTGATTTACACGATCGAATGCTAAAACCATTGAGATTAATTATCTACGCAAAATGTTGTTATTGTAAACTTTTTGATAAATCATTTTAATATAAAGTACAAGTACCTACTTAATCCAGATGTCCCAATAACCTACAAACCGATTTTGATTAACAGTAAACATTTAGAGTTTATTGAACTTAACATTATAACAATATTACCTTAATAATATGTTAATCCAGGATAAATCTCTTTGAGGATATAAAATTACACCTCAAAGTGAATACATCAGTTTTCTATCGAAAAGATTAACTCCTCCGCCATCTGCCAAGCGATCATTGTACAAAATTTCAACATGGTGGTTAATATTAGGCAACCAACTTTTACGAGGCCAAAAGGGCTGTCAGCATTAACAATTCATTAGCTAATCTCTTGAATCTTTAAAACTGTGGACCCCACCTCGGTTAGTACAGCTGTGAATTCAGTTGAAACAAAGGAGAACACAAGTTAGTGGGGCTTAAATTACAAAATGATAAATGTGACATTTAAAATCTCATTGCTGTGTTTGTTGCTCACGAGCGCCCGGGTCTTGGGAGCCACGTTTCTGCGGGCAGCCGTCTCTCGGATTAAATTTTCGTAACGAAATTATGCCAACGCTTTCTTGGTGCGTGCGGCCCTTCAGGATAAGGAGGACATCCTTCAAATATGAATATATATGCATACGTCCCTAGGTTAAACGCATTAATGTGCGACACGCAAAACTAACAAGGGAGTGGTCTGTGTTGACAATGTAGCGATATTACGAGTACTCGCCTCATTACATCAGCGCGCGTATAAGAAATATTTAGATCACGTGAGGCTTAATAAAACTTTGTTACTTAAATTCAAAACTCATACCAATAAAGATTGCATTGCTTTTTCTTTTCTCATTAATAATTATTAAAGTATCTAGCTTTAATGAACAATAACACGGTTATTGAAACACCTACAATAGGTGTGGTATTACAGTGCCGGGCATGTAGAGGTAAACTAATTAAAATTTAAAATTATTAATAAAAATGGAAGGGAATTCAAAAACGCACAACTAATTTAATCGGTAGCAAGGCTACCGATGTACATAGTATATTTATTTATATAAAAGGACTATGTAAAACAAAGTTTTTTTCGTAATCGCTAAACCCAAAATGAGGTATCGAAGAATGCTAAAAAACCACACAACATATTTCGTTCAAACTAATTTCCGATCGAAGAGTCTTTGAGTTAACCTACATACGTCAATTCTTTTCAGAATTTTCTGCTCCGTACTAGAAAAATGAAAACGAGAGACATATGTGTAATTTTTAAGATTTCAAAGGGGAAATATCCCTATTTACTGATTAAAATAAAAAGAAACTTGGAAAATGTCATATGATTTCAGAAGACGTATCGAATAATATTTCACAGGCTTATATGTAGTGGATTTTTTTCATCTATGTAGTATCACTTCTATTTTTTCACAAGTGTCGTGTACCATTGTTCTGTAGTCTACTTAAATTAACTTTATATATAACTAGTACTCTTGTACATACAGAAATATACATATTATACATAAACTGTTTGTGTCATTGTAGACGAAACTCTAAAATGAGAAATCATAATTATGTCGAAAACATTTAATGAACTTGTGATCGTACTATATACAATTAAGAGATACCAATTTTATTATTTAGTCATGATACAGTGAATAATATGAAAGACAATGACATCAAGTGACATTTTTCTCAGAATCTGAATAAATTTTATGAACTTTATTTTATAAACTTCGTTGGGTAATCTATATGTAATTTATATAATTTTACTTAATTAGAGGAATATAATTAAGTGAAATTTTATAGAAATAACATGTTTTGCTAAGCTATTCTCTGCGATCCCTAACATGCATGCTTAGCAAGGGGGTTCTGAGCATAACCCCTCAGGGGAGGTCTATGTATGTCCAGCTGTGGACAGCAATACACTGATAATTATAATTATACCTCTATTTGTCACATTCAATATGAGCCCATCCTAAATTAGTTTCCTACGTGGGCTTTTCACTTCTAAGTCTGCTTGAAAAGATATCTATAGGACTCCCTACATGAGCAATACATTTCGTATGTACATTTGAAGGATGTGTTATTTCCGATGTACTGAAATATTGAGGAAAAAGTTACTATATTACCACTACTACTAAATTACTAATTAGGAATAAGTTTCGAAGCCAAATTCAATGAAGTCATATCCGCTTTTGCCAACGCTTGTATTGCATATCCACTATCCACACACCGCGTATCCCTACGCAACTGTTCTCGGGTGATTTAGGGCAGTGATTCAAATGGAATGAGGGTTCTGTTAATGTAATTTTCAGTCTCGTTCAAGACGAATTTATGTAATTGCTCGGCAACACGTCAAGGTTCACTGTCTACATAGTTATAGCTTTTACACTTCATATAATATCTATATTCACTCGCTAACTGTTCTACGATTTGCATCGTATCATCTTCTTATATTTATATAAGCATTTCAGTACATTGTTTTATGACGCAACCACTGAAGGCTGTGATATTATGCACTTAAAAAGATCATTTGAAGAGCTCTCTTTTAAAGTGCCACCCTTCGCACTTCTGATTAGCAAGGAAGGTTTCAGTTATGAAATAAATATTAGTATCTTTAATAATCTGCCTACCTCTTCGGGGTTAACAGGCGTGATGTTACCTGCGTACGTATCTTTAATATGTATAAATGTTTAAGGTTATTCAAACGTTTACTCTGAAAATAAAACTAAATTGCAGTCCGGAGATAATCCGCACGTGGCCATAAAACGCGCCACCACAGATTGGATCAGCCGACAATCAAAGACGTCAAAACGACATACGCGCACTTAATGAAGTGTTGATGTCATATTTGTATTAACACAACGTGTGTGCGAGGAACCCACGCTATCGCATCACGCTCGTCTCTATGTAGAGCACGTTCGAGCATTCGGCTGTGATTAGAGTCGTTCGTCGGCAATTATTAAGGTGGCTTATATAAAAATGTTTTATATAATTCCCCCTGTACAAAATATTCGATTGTAATAAAACAGATTCATTGCTGCGACCCTTCAGTTGCCTTTGTAACAGGTGGGTTGCTCACTTCAGGCTACTGGTGATTTATCATTTATTTTAATTATTATTTTAACGATTACTTTCTGTAATTTATGCATGTAATTTAAACATAACATAAACGTAACATAACGAACGTAACATAAACGAATTTCATCGGTTTTTAACCAATCAGCTCTGAAGTTGTGCATCATCCGAACATTATCTGAAAGTAAATATATGTTAGTTATAAACAAATTTATTTCGCAAACATAATGATAGTTATTTCACGGAATTAATGTAAATATTTTTTTATTGTTTAGTTACTTATTTGTATACGTAAACGGCGTACGAACTTGTCTATATACAGTACCACACAGTTGATAATATTTACAGGTTGGTAGAGTCAGACGCCTCAAAGAGACACCGAACACGTAGCGAGAAGGTCAAGAGGTGTTTCATTGTTTACTTTCATCTTGCAAGCGATATTAGACATTTTATAGTATCGCATAGGGACCATTAACACATTTACGTGGCATGTAATAAATTTAATGTAACCTCCAACATGCAAACGGATCGGCGGTGAATATTAATAGTATACAAAATATTACAGCGGTGACTACAACCTGCAGCTCTGCTTTGATCTACATAATATTAAGTAAATTGTGTTTTACAAGAACCTTTAACTTGTTGCTAGCGATATATATATTTTGTCTATATTATAATAGTCTTTGAAAGTACAAATTCAAAACCGCTTTACCAGCACGAAGGCTGGTTGGAACATATTTAGAAATTAGTAGTACATCTTTCTGTATAAAAGTTTTTCTCTATATTTATCTGTGTATATTATTAATTAAATATACAACAACAAAATCTATTAATTTATAAAAGTATTCTATTTTTAAAAAAAGTAGGTTATACCAAATTCTTGACCGTAGCTAGTAAATACAGATTGATACTCAATTCGAAAGGTCCAGGCGAATGAAACTTCGAAAGATAAGAAAAGTAATACTGGGCCGGTATAACATTGTTATCTCAACAAGAACTAAAATCTTATTTTACTTTGGAGAAGGATGTTTATAGATTGTATGGATCGGTTAACTCAGGCGCTCAATATGTTTTCTAGCTTCTTGTAGCGTAAAGAAGTTGTTTAGCTCGCAGCCGGTCAGAATGACATACTACGACCCCTTCTCTTTCTGAGCGGAGCCCCGTGTCCGACAGCGGAACGATGCCACAGGTGACGATGAGGATATAAACGATTATTAAGATACTAAAATTGGCGTAATTATAGAATTCTTTTTCATCACATTATCATTTCAGATTTATGAAGGTTATTGCAAAACCGAGCAAAGTGGAATGAAATCGTACAGAGCACCGCGAAACACTTCCAGAGGCACGCCCTTCAGAATAAAGACGCGACACATAAGAAGATTTGCAAATTTTACAGTTAAAAATATTAAGACTATTATGTGTTCGTGAACCCCACACTCAGTGTATATTATAGAAACGCCAGCATTTAAGCATTTAAATGCTGTATATATAGATAATGTGAATTACTATGTCCATCCATTTTTATCTATGTTAATGTCTTAAAACAACTTTAACAAAACTATTTAAATCAAACTTAGTCGGAGACTGCGCTTTGGAACAAAACAGCTGATAAACGTACACTACATATAATTGACTTACATGTGTGGATATGTTTATGTTCACGTACAGAGCAAATAGTTGTTTTCTTTAGGCATATATTTATAGCATGATATCGTCGCCTGTAACTGTTCTGCCTCTCGGGGGGAGCAAATTAACTAATGTAATTAAACGTATGACCCTTTCTTAAATAGTCAGGGTCACTAACCAATGAAACAGGTCAGTCTTAATGTCATAACATCATAAGCCTTAAGCTTACATTATCGTCTCTGCTTACCACGTAAAGGGCCTGGAGTCATAATATTATAATAATAACTGCGTAAGCTTTTATACGAGAAAATTTATTCGCAAATTGAAATAGTGAGCATGTATTTACTGCTTGTAAAATGCACGGATCAAAGAATTCAAAATTACTAGTTAGAAGAGATTGACGCTTATCGAAATTAGAGCTCCACGGTATAAATTATAATTTGCAAACAACATACACGTACACATACATGTGTTTATAATATGTTTTCACTAAACAAGCCGCTCACTCGTATCGCGCGACGTGACGCGTTTGCTAACTACGAACAGGCGCGGAGCAGGCGCGGAGCAGGCGCGGAGCAGGCGCGGAGCAGGCGCGGAGCAGGCTCCAATCGGGCAATATTCAGCCACATGGAAAAATGGGACAACGCTCATGTAAATATGGTAAGGGAGAACATACAATAATTCCGTATACTAACCACAGCGAATTTGTAATGTATCCGTTTTAATTAAGTAATGTAATAGAATATCTCGGAGCTTTGTTTATTAATGGAACGAAATAAAGTTAGATTTCAATATAAATTGAAGATGGTACAGACGACTAAAAAAAACTACAATTGTAGTGTCTACGGCGCGTAAAAATTAAATGAACAGTATCTTTTAATAAATGGAGAAGTAATAATTAGGTACTATTGTTTAAAATTATTTTTCTGAATTTTGTACTTGTATGCATTTAAATTTAATACTTTGCTAGTTTTGGCTTGTAGAAAGATTAACAATATAGTATATAGTATTGAAATGGATTTACGAGGTCAGTATGAATGGTGAAGTTGAAATATATACTCGTAGACGCATGTACATACTTCTGCCAAATGCTACACGCTAGAAGTACCAGGTCAAAACCTTCATGTCGAGCGCGTGTGATGTCTTTGTTGATGGTAGAATCGATGAACAGGTTTCCCAGTATCCTATCCGATGGAAATTTATAGTATATACTTACCTTTCAGAAAATAGACATGTCAATGTAAATGTATGTCATCTAAACACAAGTATATAAGACGAGGAGCACGAAACCTCACATATGTATATATATGACGTATTTTGCGTTATTTCTTATCATTACAATTCAAAGTTTCTAGATTGTTTCATTATATGTGTATGATATGTAATATAATATGTATATATATTTTCGTAACACATATTATGTATATTACTATATATATTAGCTTAAGATTTGTTGTGTTTATTGTTTAATTTAAAGAATTAAGTACCTACCCCAACCCTTCATCGTTACCTGGGTTGACTGGTATAAAATACCAATTGGCATCAAGTGCGCCCTTTGTAAATAGCAATAAAAGACAAATAAATAAATACTTTACTAAATATATCCGGTGTATGGCAATAGGCTCGCCACCTATTCCATAGTGGGACGTAAACATAACTGGTGGAACGTGGCAGTGTACTACACTCCTCTGTCTACTTCTTCGAGAATTACAGCAGTGAAAATAATTACGTTTATTGAAATAAATTTATGGATATGATAAGTTTGTATCAGAAAAAAAATACAGTATCGTTATTTTTGGTTATATATTGTTTTTGGTTTGGTTTTGGTTACATACCTCTTGATTATAATTTTCAATTTAGCGATATTTTACAAGTCGCAGATCCAGCTGGAAGTGAGCGGTGTAAAACAAACAAAAGTTCGCTCAACACTTTTGTAGGAGAAATTATATAGTTGTCTCATGTACCTTGTACAGTGTGCCCAGTATGACTTTACATTACAAGGAACACAATAGCCTGCGGACAATGGCTGTAAGGAAGCCGGAGTGCACTATCAGGGCTGTTTGTCCAGGCCCCAACGGTACACACTCGAGAGGCGGCCAACTTATTTCACGGTGAAACAATTAGCCCGCCTCTTAATAAGTTACGTGGAGGTTAAAATATTTTTATTACACAAATAGGGAAGTAATGGACGAGATTCATACATGTCTAGGCGTAAGTAATATTTTTTCAGGTACAAAATGGAACTTATGACGTATGTTTGTAAATTCGAAATAACATTTACATACTTCGAGTAAATAAATACTTCCGGTAGAAAAGTTGTGTTTGTATCTTGTCTCCACAAGATACATATCTTCACTTCAAGTCCCTTACGGGGTAGGCAGAGGGCACCAAGTGCCAAATATTTCTATCTTTACAGATCTGCCGCGCTTCCTCCACATTCATGACTCTCTTCATACATACGCGCCGGTTTCGAAGACTTCTGACTCCTCCATCGGCCAGTATCTGACCTATTTGATCAAGATAAATGAGTCTTGACCTCCCTTGGCATCTGCGTCCATCAATATTCGCATTGTATGTAGGTATATCTGCTTCGAAAGTACCTAAGATTAAAAATTCATCGTCTACCTATTGATAAATTATCAGAATCACTTAAGGATATTAACATAATAGATCCCATGATAACGTATTGAAAACTTCATGATATTTTAATATTATTATTGTTATGTTATCACGCCCGTTCTCTTACAGAGTAAGCAAAAAGCGCTAAGAAATGGCGTGCTTTTTCTTCA
>DWTO01004793.1:0-11228 GCA_018244755.1 Jemadia pseudognetus
AATATCAATGAAGCTCTAAAAAAAACGAAATCTAGGCGATGGTAAAAACGACACCCCCGCTGCGAATTGACGCCATTGCGTTACGAACATCGTGGCCCACGTTGCACTGTTGGGAGAAAAAAATAATTGCAAAATACCACAGTTAAGACTATGATTAAAATTAAACGCAAGTGTTATCATATCACACAATGTATTCATATATGTATATATATAAACTCCTAATAAAATGTCATTACATTGTATTACAAGTGATATCAAGATACGCGCGCGGCGGCGGCTCACCTCGTGACACTTCTTTTTACTTCCTTTACGTTTCTCGTAGTCGGCGTACTTGCGCCAGTAGCCGTAGCAGTACGGGTAGTGCGACAGGAACGCGTCGTACGCCTCGCGCGCCGCCTCCACGTCGCTCTGCGGGCGAAGCGGCCACTTCAACACACGCGCCGGCAGTGTCGCACATTCGGAGGGCGTGATGCGAGATCAGTTGGCCCTTGCCAATCAACAGCGTGTTCAGCTCTCAACGTTTCACAAAACGATGAGATTAGCGTAGGTTTTCATCATATGTATACATCGTATATCAGTAAATTTATACTCAAATATGCATATAACGAATTAACTTGATGAGAAATTGTATTCAAGGGAACGATGAAAATTTACCTCCTGGTCGACATATTGCAACAGATACGTCCACCCCGTGAAGTCTGTGGGGTCTTCGTTGACAACCTTCCAATATTTATCCAACTCGGGCAGAGTCTTTTTCTTAGGCTTCTCGTCTATTGACGATCGCTTTTCGGCTGGCACAGGTTTACATTCACCATTCTGAAAAGGAAATGAAAAAAACCTAATAATCACAATACAGTGGCCATAGCTGGCCCTGTTGGTGAGGTGGTTAGTGAACATAACTGTTGCACCTGGGGTTCTGGGTTCGATTCCCACCCAGAATAAATATTTGCGTGATAAACACAAGTATGTTTACTGTGTCTAGGTATAAAGAAAGCTACATAAGTATATATTTATGTATAAATATGTAGTTATCGGTCATATGATCACCACAACACAAGGTCTCTTGACACAGCTTAGAATCATAGCCATGTGTGGAAATGTCTGGAAGATATTATTATTACTTGAAACATAGGATGCTAAGAAGAGAAACGGAGCTTATGTTAGGAAGGTCAAACTTAATGGTGAGCTATTAGAGAGGCCTATATTAAATAAAAAATTGATTGTTACAAACCTTCTCAACAGCCTGCTTTTTGTTACTAGATTCAGACTCGGATGTTGGCGAGCCTGGATCATAGCCATCGCTACCTTCGTCTGGTTTCCGTTTCCGAGATTCCTTGGGCTCTTTCTTAGCTGACGGCAATTCATCTTCAGAGACAACCTAAAAAAATATATACAAAATGTCAAATATATTTTTTTTTATTCAAATGATGAGGCATAACATTTACTGATCTATGAATAAAAAATTAGATATTGGGTTTCTAAAGTAATTTTGAGTTAATTATAGTAAATAATACAAAAGAAAATTAATATGTGCATAATTCTTAACATTATATTATAATTATTCTTCCCCTAGATATTATTAATAGTGTTAAATTGTACAACAAATAAGGATGTTTATTTCAATTGACCCATGGACTTTCTTGCGCCGCATCTTCTCCATAGCCAGGCATCTTCCGAAGCGGGGTTAGCATCATTTTTATGTACAAAAAGTGTTCTAATGAACGAATTTTGAAAAAAAAAACATTTAAATTTTGACACAAAATAAACAATTTATTGACAATAAATATGATCCAGCAAGTGGATGATCTCAAGTCTATAAGAAATCATAATGGGAAACCCATATTTTATGTATTCATACATATATGTATGACATAGATCAAGTTAATATGTTATACCTATAAATCCTGATCGATATACAGAGTTAAAGTGAGTCTGGCTATGTAACAATAACTCATAAAAACTTCATTATTTCCCATCATGTCTGGTCATTGTGAATATTCTATTAACCTATAACCACCATTAAAAATATCCTATTAACCACTTTATCCAAAACATTCATTATGTCTTGTATTCATATGATACCCAAAAAAGGAAATCTTTGTGTGCAACAATTGAGTTTGAGTGTGAATCAGTATGTATGATCTTAAACCTCAGTGTCAGCTGGCAGCTCCGCTGGCTTGGGACCTGGAAGCTCATCGTCAGAGACATTTTCAGCATCTTTCACACTTGGTTTTTGTACTGTAGGCAGTTCATCCTCAGAGACTACTTCTGTCTCCTCTGCACCACCCACCTATTAAAAGATGACCATTTAAGTTTGTCTTGCCGCTAGCATCAGATCAAAATGGCATTTGCTGTGTCTTAGGGCTTCAAATTCTTTTATATTTTAAGTAGTTGTAAGAAGACTCTTGTTCTTTTGAGAGCCTATTATTAGGGAATTTATAATTAAGGCAGTAAATTATAAACAACATTTTAATTTAAAAATGTTACACTGTTTATGGATTAAAATTTCAATTGAATAAACATTTTAAATCAATTTGAAAGTTGGTTCTTCAAAGTATACCAAAAACTCAACTGCATTACCACACAAAAGTGACGCAACTACGCAACATAAACTTGTAAAATTAAAATAAGCTTTTGTCATTTCTTTTGTATTTCATTTGAAAGGTCTCACCCAATATACATATATATTGTTCATCAACTATGCATTCAACTAATTTAACAATCATACCTTTGATACATCTTCGTTCTTTTCCACCTTCAGGATGGGTTTCTTTTTGACCTCCTCCGAGCATTCCTGTTCCATCAGTTCTTCTTTCATAATTTCTTCTTTTATACATTTTTTAACCTGTGAAGAGACATACAATTAGCGGCCTGATTACATAGAGATATATATGCATGTGTATAATTCAGTATTATTATTTATTCAGAACAATTCTCTCCATAAAATTTCTACAATACCTCTTTTATCCTTTCACATCTCTCCATCATAGGCCGAAAAGGGATAAGATATTCAGGTTTAGTCATTAATAGCAGTATTTAGCGTGCAATATCTCAATTTGTATGATTGTTTTAATAATTGCAAAAATTTTAAAAGCCTCAAAATTAAATATCATATAAGATTCTATTTTGCAGCCATTTAATACAATTAGTATTGTTTCACCAAAAGCAAATCATCAAGTCAAAAACAATAAGTACCTTGGATTCACATTTTATATCCGTTGAATTTTGACTTCCTTCAAACATATCTTCATCTAGAGGTTCATTTTTAACCTGCAAGCAATAACAATAATTGATGTTAATAATACAAATATAACAATATGTACAGTAATATTACCTTTACAATCTATTAAATATTTACAAGTGAATTGTAATTTTAAATAATGTGTATTGTAATTAATAATTTACAAGTGGACACTCTATCAGAAATATAAAAGTATTGTTAAAATCTATTGTACACTATTAGAAATATACAAGTATTGTGACAATCTATTGTACACTCGCAACAACTTACAATATACAAGCTCAGTACATAGAGATAGATGTTAGCGATACAATGGAAACATTGTGACACCACAAGCAATGAAAATTTCAATCGTAGATTACTATGATTAGTCAAATATACAATACTAATAATAATATTGCCACATTGTGCCAATGATGTGACATGTAAGTATCAAGTCAAATGAAACTGTTTTAAAATAAAACTAATTTATTTTTAAAAATTGAGGTGACAGGATTCACTGGCTGATTATACATCCAATAGAAATCACACTGAGAGAAAGCAAAAGGTAAACCAAGTGTCCCCATCCTAAATTATTGGAAAATTATGATATAGAACATTTATTTCATATATATGTCACCTTATTTTTGGAAAAACTGAATTTTTCTTTCGTGGCAGGCTCAAGTTTGTCTGTGTTTGATTTGGCTTTAGAAGGTGGTACCTCGTCAATATCCGTGTTCGAAATTTCTTTATCCACCGTGGGAACGTCTGTAGAATCCTTATTAAAGTCACAAATTTCGTGTTTTGCCTCCTGCGAATTATTTTAAATACTGAATTTCCACATTCGCTATTGCAGCAAGCAGTTAATATGTAATATGTCAATTCCATTACAAAATATAATATAATATTTCCTTTTACATTCACCTAACATGAAAAATGATATAACTAGAAAAGCGAGGATATAACAATAAACCACAATGCAAGGTTATATAAAACCTATGATCTTCAAATAGTGCTTCCGATGCAGAAATTATGTGAAACTCCTTAAATACTTCTCCTCTCTTAGGTCTGTCTATCAGGCTTCCAATAGCTTTATAGCAGAAAAAGATTTTAGAATTATCTAGAACCATATTGATGTGTCAGATCATATAAGACTAGGTAATCAATGGATGACACTATGGAATATGCCACATAGTCTAATTCCAATACAGATTAGAAGACACATCATCGCTTTTCGAATAATGCCACTTAAGATGAAAATTGGCAGTTTTTAGTTTTGAATGACAAAGGTTCTTACCTTATACCATAAAAATGGTAAAAAACATAACCATTCAACATTTATTATCTAAAAATAGTTCATCTATTACAAAACGTGACTCATAAACCCTTGAAATTAATAATTAATTAAAGTAGTTATTTCAATCCCTTGTAAAGTCTGTCAAAGTTACTTAGGTGGTATTGTTCTATAAGGGACGACATGGGATATTAGCAAAACACAAATCCAGTGGAAAAATTAATAATGAGGATCTTAAGATCTGATACCAAGAAAAATTCAACTCAACTCAACTAAGCTGGTTTGGCATTCAACATGAACATGAATAATCAGATGTCACACCAAGTATAATGGTTCAATAGCAGTAGGTGCTGCTTAACACAACGACTTTGCCAAATCAAGACATTATCACCAGGTCTGCAAGGATAGGGATTGTGGGCACTTGGTGCTCACTGCCTACCTGGGAAGGAACCTGGCGTGACGTTAGCTATACGATAAAAAAAATTACAAATAAAAACACTCCAATAAAGTTACCTGCACTGCATCAGTAGATTGGATGGAGAGGCCACCTTCATTCGACATTTCGCTGACACTGTCATGCTCATAATCAGTGTCGGCCTTTGATTTAACTTCTGTAAAATCACCATCAGTATCAGAGGCGGTAACTTTGTACACAGTATCACTAAGCCGCGAGTCGCCGTCGGACGTCATATTATTCAAGCTATCGCTAGGGAACGTTACTGCATTATCGCCTACGTCAAACGAGTTCGCGTTAAACCCGGACGCGTTGCTCTCCAAGTAGTCCCCTACGCTACTCGCTGATAATTCCACCGCATTCAGAAAACCTTGGTTCGACGTTGACGACTCGTCCACCCCCGCCTCCACGCTGTTGAACTCGCCCTCCGTGAGCAAATGTGATAGCCCATTCGAGTTCTCGTTAATCAACGGACCTTCATCTGTGTCCATATGTTCATCTGGCAGACATTTCTATAAAATAAAAGTGATATTTATACACAACTCTCGTACTACCAGAGCAAATAACGTATATAACCTATCTATCAACTTGCCTGCATATCCGAGCTATTATCATCATCCATTGTTTCCAAAAAATGCTTGAATTTATATTGCGCCGATTGAACAACCAATCAATTTATTATCAAATAACTTTTAAAACAATAGGTCGCTTGGAAATCAACATGGATGCGAACGCTCAACTCAAGGCTCACGAAGAAAATCCTTGTTTTTTTTAAAATCAATAAATTGTGCCATTTAGTAGGTCTTAATAATAAACTTCATACAGCCTTATTAATAAATTATGTTATGGAATTACCTTTTTTAATTAACATAATTTAAAAATAGTAATTTGAAACGTATAGTAATTTAATATTGAAGAAATTAGAGCAGTTAACAGTTTAATTTACTTTGGTTGATTGCAAGACTGTCCTGACAAGTATTACAGACTTGTAAACGACAATTTTGACTTTGACATTAACTGCTAATTTAACCTAACCTAAATAATAATCGAGTGATTTTAAAAATAGCAAGACAAGACACAAAAAATTCTTCAGATTATAACTTTAAAGACAAGGATCTTCAAATATTATTAACATTACAATCACATTAACATGTGGAGCTTAAATACGATACTGAAACGGATAACAATATCCGGTACTGCTGTTTCAACGCAACAGACAAGAGTAAGTTTTATATCAATATAAGTTAAATAAAAATTATTTCAAGACCATAACACAATCATTTATTTCAGAATACTTTCATATTAAAACGGCGATGGCCACCCCCACTCCACAAAAAAGGCGGAAAACATAACAAATTGAGGGGCAGACACTTCGTTTATGACCTGGTCGAAGACACTAATATAACTAGAAAACCAGATTTGAAAATTATTTTGAATCAATTCGTTGAAGGTAGGTTAGTTATATTTTATACATAAAAGATACAGAAATTTGGTGCACCGGTAAACAATCTAATGTGGAGAATTCCCACATTCCACCAGTTATATTATATTGTAAAACACCAGACATTAATATTATTATCTTCCACATCTGTATACACTGTTTTATGCTATGTTGACCCATTTTCACTGTTCTAGGGCAGTGCCAGGATTGTAGGTCCATAGTTTTTTTAAAGTGAACCTATGCCATAACTCAACGATGTATTTAAACGATTGTTTCCAGGTGTGGGAGACACAGGTCAAGTGCTTTCTTTACATCCAAACAAAGCGTACCAGCAGTTCCTGTTGCCTGGTCTGGCAGTATATGCTACTCCAGAAAACTTAGAAAAGTACAAGGATTATGAAAGCAAGCCTAAGGATGAAAAAGTTTTCAGCTCTCCGTATGTGCAGAGGGTGAATATTTTTAGTTATTGTATCAATTATTTATTCTAATAACTCCATGTTACAATTTGTGCTTGTATCACACTAAGTAATTGTAAATGTAGATAATGGATGTCACACAATTATATATTGTTGTAAAAATAATACATATATTTTCAATAATTACATATTTTCACATCTCAAATCCCTGAAGTGGTAGGCAGAGGAGTGCAATATGCTCCCATTTCACCAGTTATGTTTACATGGAGGACATGTTGATATTATATCATTTATTATATTAAGTTTTGACTTTGGTTTCTTTCAGACTATGAACTGCCTTTCACGCTTAGTGCTACAAATAACCATGAGCAAATCCGAGCCGTGGGTGCTTCAGCCCTGGCATGTGAGAACTTCCTTCCGCAAAGCGGGATTCATAGTCCCTGAACATGCTATAACCATGCCACCAGTTGAAATCAAAGGCCCTGATCTATCGTTGCAAGAAAAAGAATTTCTAGTAACTGTTAAGGTTGGTACTATAGAAATTTTATATGTCATCTTCAAAGAGATTGGAAATACAGGGTCACATAGATTTATTTTGATCAGACAACATGGTAACTTATTTGGGTACTGATGGTGAAGCTTCATATGATCAAGATGCTGTGATGCAATGTTGTATATTGTCACTACTGGAAAATTAACTTATCAAACTGTTTTTGCAGATAAATAACACGGAAGAAGTGAATGTGAGATGCCGCATTCATCACTGGGCGACAGGCTTGGATAGAATTCCCTCTATTGATTTTCATTGGAAAAAACCTCGTGAGCCATTAATTCCAGAGCATGCTGCCATTCTGGAGCAAATGCCACTTCCTCAGTAATCTGTGGCTTTTTTTTGTAGATTTATTTAGGTATGAATATTAATAAAGGAATACAATACAATAACATCTTTAAATCTCTTGTTCATTGTTTTCAACTACACATTTACCAGACCTTAATGTTGATAGTTATTAGTTTTAATGTGAGGGACCGTGTGAAAAATGTAGGTATGAAATGCATATATTAAATTTTAATGTGCAGGCCTCATCAAGCCTCTATCCAAGTCCCTGTAACAAAAAACGTAACATCACGCCTGTAATCGCGGAAGAGGTAGACAGAGGAGTGTATAACACTCCCACGTTTCACCAGTTACGGTTATGTCCTACTATGGAATAAGTGGTGAACCTATCGCCATACACCGGGCACATATTTCAGACTGTGAGCCACTACTAGAAAATCTAGCTTAAAAAAATTTTAGTAATGCCCAACCCGGGAATTAAACCTAGGACTTCACAATCGGCAGTCGCACTTGCAACCAACGAGGCAGACTGTACTAAGATATAACTAATAACTCTAATACAGAAGCTTCATTAATGATTTCAATTAACTGACTTGCTTGATCATTAAGGTGGCTCAGAATCTTAAAAGTATATAGATAAATGAAAGAAATATGTAAATATTTATATATGTCTGGAATAGCTGAATAAAAAACTTAATACTATAGTATATTTTAATAATTGAAAAACTAAGCCTGAAGTAATTAAATGACAATAATTTAAATCAAACACATATTTGAAATAAACTGTTATACTTTTTAATTTATGTAACTTTTGGATCAGGTGTTTGTTCTACAGCACTTGTGTTAATAACATTTTCGGTTTCGTCTCTGTTATCTTTTGGAAGTTCAACTGCATTTAACGGTGCATCCTCTATGTAACCTTCTTCTGTCACAAGTTGCTGTTCAATATTCTGTGGATCTAGTTGCTCGTTATATAGCTCTTCATTGTACATTTCATTCTCTTGAATAGGTAAAACATTTTCTTGGCTCTCGACATTGTCTTCGTGGCCTATGGTTTGCTGCTGATATAACTTTGAACCATCTTGGTTGTCGTAATCAACGACGTTCTCAAATTGTGCATTTTCAAAACTTCCTTCTTGGAATTGCTGCTGGTCGTATAAATGAGCTGAAAATGATGGATCTGCATAATTAACTGCATTATCCGGCTGTTGATTCTCATTTGATGCTTCATATTGCTCGTTATAATGCGGATCGTAGCGCTCTGTAGATTCCTCATGCTCGTTAATGTTAGTAGCATATGCTTGTTCTTCCTGAGCTCCCTCATAATAAGCATATTGTTCATTGTGTCCATAATCTCCAGCGGAGTATTCTCCAATATTACTACCATCTTCCCCGCTATATCCGTAAGCTTCATCCCCTGTTTGTTCAGAATAAAACATTTCTTTCTGCTCAGTTTCAAATGCGTCAATTTCAGAATCATGATTTACAGGCTCTAGGAGTTCAATTTTGTCCAACACAGCAGAGATACTTTCTTGAGTAGACTGATAATGTTGTGCTGTATCATGCGGACTCTGGTTCGATTCGGTCTCGTGTCCAGGATTATTAACTACATTATGATATGACTCCACTTGGTTTATCGATTTTAAATCCTGTGTTAAATTAATGTCATGTGCGGTTTCAGGATTTTCATGTATGTTTAAATTTTCTTTCAAAAGTTCTACATGCTTTGGATCTTGTGGTTTTTCATCATTGGATATTTGCTTAGAATTAATGAGGGATGCGTTGCTAATGTTTTCGAACCCTGCGCCTGCGTATTCAGTGTTTTCAGGTATTAATTCACTACAGTTTGCTTGATTTGCACCTTCTTGATAATATGTCTGATTTCCAACGATTTCCTCGTTTAAATATGACTCATTATTGATATTTTCAGTTACTTGGTTTGTATTGTTTTTGTTACTGTCTGAACAATATTCTTTTTCCATTTTATCGTCTATCTTTTGAGATTGGTATATTTTATTTATGTTATCGGTTTTATCTGTGCTGTAAATAGGCTCAGAAATATTAATTCTGAAAGTTTCGTTTGTCATATTAGATTCAGTTTGCAAGGGCATATTATTCTCCTCGCCCACTTGACGGGCGGTTTCAGGAATTATTGTAGTCGTATTCTCATTTCCTTCTTCGCTTTGTTCCTCCACACATGTATTTAACTGATTTACATCAGTTAAATTAGTGTGTTTGTTAGGAACTTGCTTCTGACTGGAATCAACGTTTGTGTTAGAGGTCTGTTTGTCGGTTGTGCTCGATTCTGAATCTTTTTGAGAACTGCAAACGGTCACATTGTTCTGCTGTAATACCGCGTCTGGACGGCCCTCCTTCTCTTCTTTCTTTAAATCATCCAAAATACTATACTTACTCTTCCAATCGTTATCGTCGATTGCGTCTTTACGATACGTATACTCGTTTTCAAAAGATGTTCGTTTTGGTATAAGTATATACTTCTTGCTGATTTCTCTTAAAATTGTTGATTCATCCGTATGTTCTTTCAATATGCTCGATGGAATGTTATGCTCTCCTACGCGATACACGGAGTTATCGATCGCCAACGATTTTGTTCTTAGATTATCTGGTCGCACGTAAATTTCAGGAAGGTTCATATCCAGTTGGTAATTGACCTAAAAATATCAAACTATATTAAAACTCGTAACCGGAACGCGTATATGAAGAGAATAATGAATGTAGAAATATCACGTCACGTATGTGAGCACAGAGATATTTGGCACTCGACGCTCTGTCTACTCTGTACAAGACCTGGCATGATGTAATAATAACTTAGCGTAATATGGCTACAGGTCTAGTCACAAAAATGTAAAATTTAAAAACACCAATCGAAATGGGTTCTTGTAACATAATATCTTAATATTCTGATGTGTAGAAAGAATGGCTGATGAAAGAACGATCAAAATAAATATGCTAAGTGAATGCTGATGTATACAGACAACGAAGGAAACCAAGACTCAGGCGAGCCAGAGGAGGCCAGTGTAGGTGTATTAAGTGATGAATACAGAAGAATTACTTCAAGTCTGTAAAGATAGATTTATTTGGCATTCGGTGCTCTCTGCCTACGCCTTAATGTACCTGATGTGATAATATAATAATAACGTAATGAAATATTTTTCTACACGTTTATACTAACTTTGTTAGAAATCGGCACGAGCGCAGTAGACGAACGCATTTTGTCGAGCTTTCCCAGTATGTATTCATTTCTTTCTCTTCGCTTTTTATCTTCCTCTAGAAAAGCGTCGTACTGTTTCCTCAGTGTATTGATACGATCATTTTTAACCCTGTAATCAAAAACACACTAAAAATAAATCGTAGATACAAATGTTTTTATATAACTGAAAATAAAAAACACTGGAACACTGATACTACTTTAAAAGTAAACTAAATTATATTTCAAAATATGGCGCCATAAGGTTCGATTTTTAAATTGAACTGAATCGTACTTTTTATTAGACTTTCCCATTACGTTTACGAATTTGTAAATTAGAAGAGAATATCTGTTAAATCT
>DWTO01004794.1:0-11228 GCA_018244755.1 Jemadia pseudognetus
GTATAACATGTCATTATAACAAACATGAGAGTTTCGTTCAGTTAAAACAGTTCCTATACCTAAGAGAAGAAACGAAAATCGTTAACTTATAACTTACAGTGTATAATTAACGTACAGAGAATTTGGTGGTTTTTAATTGTGAAAGAATCGCTGCGGGCACAGGGCCTCCTCAGATGTTTATTTGCTTCTATTTTTCGCAGAATCTTTCGTCCAAAATTGCGTAATTGAATCCCGATAGCTGTCAAGGGTTCGTGTGGAAATAAACATTATTGAACAGGGCGGAGCGTTGTTCTTTTATTGAGATGTTTGGATCGATGAACCGATAATATTTTGTTCTATAATCATGTTTTTGGGCTTGGTTTCAATCTCACCTGATAATAAGCGAAGTGTAGTCTGATAGCATGCTTATATAGAAAGAATCTACTCACACTTGTCCTAACGATTCGGAATTGTACGAATCGGGAAAAATGTACGTCGCCAAGGAGTTCCATACTATAGCAATCTGCAGTATATAGTTGTAGATAATAATATTTTTTTTTAAATAATTTTAATCAAACATAGAAGAAGACGAACTACTTGATAATAAGTTGTCTCTATCGCTATAAACATACGCAAAAGTAGATAAATAAGTGTGAAATTGTACAGTGTTTTAAAATTCAATGTTTTGTATAATTTTACTTGGCACATTGACAAACAAGGCTCTGGGTCGTGAAATGTTGGCGCGGACAACCACCTTTGAAGCCTTAATAAAGCCTGGTATCATTTTTGTTTAACTTAATACTAATCAATAAGAATATGTCGAACAGTGGACTGCAATAGATGATAATAATAATAAGAGATAAGAAATACACTAAAAATAATAATTATTACTTGCAGTAATCTTGAACAGATACCTATTCGTTTTTCAATTTTTTCAACTAACCAACAGTATATGATCAGTAATAATAATGATATAATTATTATTTCGTCACGCCAGGTTTATTACGGGGTAGACAGGAAGACAGACTGTCAAATGTCTGTATCTTCATAATCCTGCCGTGTGTCTGCTATATCGGTCATTCGGTTTATACACCGTAGGGTTATAAGCTTTCCCATAAATTCTAAGCGACGAATGTTCGTTAAAATATTCAACAGACACTGAAATAGAAACCAATCAATAATGGCACGAACGGAAATATTGATAATACCCTCGGATTCATATCTCTACAGCGTGTCTCTACCTATTATTGGTTTGTTTCTTAGTACGTATAGAGTTAGCCGACGATAACAAAGTTTCATTTGTAACATTTATATGTACTAAAACTGATATATGTATTGATAATAATGATTATTCTTTTGGTGTACTGCTTAGCAAATTTGAATCGGAGTTCAGATTCGGCTTGGTGGTTAAATTTCAGGCCAAAACATGTATTATAGTTATGAAAACGAATATTTGTTTTGTACTAATCCTAGTAATAATACTATACAGTAGTGATTCCGTATATTAGTTTTGTTTTGCGGTGTATAATGTGAATAGTGATTCAAACGAGTCTGATATTGATAATGATAATCTTTGGACAACTCTCACGTAGGCCTCGCCTTGACAATTTAACTTCAAACTAAGTTGAACTCTGGTATTCAGGTAGCTGTCAATTGCATATATACATTTCTGGAAACTTAACTTAATTAAATGTGTAATTATATAGCCAGATACAGAGGAAACAATCGCGTTCATCACACAAATATTTACTCTGCGTGGGAATCGAATCCACAATCAGTAACTCAGCGATGAGGGTCGTTAACCATTAAACCAACAGGCCAATCAAAATAATAATACTGACTGTTTCCGCTTTACATCCTCTCCAAAGAACTAAAACATATGTTTTCTTAAAACCCATAACTGAACGAGCCGCGGCCACAAAGATATATACTCTTTTTTATAGAACAAGACGTTTACATACATCTGGTGGGCCTCAGCGAGTGTGATTTAGATGTGAAAAGGACAGAGGGACGTTAAATTATTCCGGTTCTAAATTGGAAGACAACGGCAGGACAGAGATGGATTGCGCGGCATATTGACGGAGATAGGAAAGACCTCGCTGTTCGACGTCGCCAACGACAAGTCGGCTTTGGTTTGAACAATCTTCTAGTGATAAGTATCACGTGCTATTAATTAAAATTATAATTAATTCTCACGCTGATCAAGTCATACCTATAATACATTATGATCTGAAACTTTTATCGTTCAGTTGATGTATGCGGGTCTCCTCTTAGAATAAAGATCAAGTTAGTGTTTTGGCACTTTTGGACAAATACTAGTGACACCGGCGTATAAAAAATAAAGTAAACAAATTGTTCGATAATTATAAAGATAGTGAGTGGTGGTTACGCCTCGCCGCCATCCTACCAAGTGGTCTGACGACCTGAAGACGGGAGCGAGATAATGCTAGATTCGTAAAGGCCAGGACTGTGAGGAGTGGTGCCGGTTTGGGGCTACCTATTTCCAGCAGTGGACCTCCAATGGCTGATAGATTGGTGGTTACAATAAAAAAAATTATATACCTATACATTATAATTTATATGTATATTGCAGGCGATCCAATTATTAATTAGTAACTATTAAAAAACATCAAAATCTTTTGCAATAAATTTTGTCCAATGTCTTTTAATAACTATTAAAATACATAATTGGATCATCTGCACCTCACTGTTCCACCAGGTGTACAATAAATTATTTGTACTTCTACTAACACCAAATCAAATATCAGAACCTGTTATATATTACTGTATTTAATTATATCAAAAAATGACCAACTCTATTACCACAGTTATTAACTCGGTACACGTAACCACCACCAAAAATGATTTGTACTTGTGTTTAACATCGATACCAATTCCAGCAACAGTGGTTCCGATGGAATCCTGGAACTTATAATATTACATAACCTTATAGTTTTCCTTAAGCTTTTTATTACTAGCGAATCTCAAACAATGGAAGCATGTAATATGGCACGGCTAAGCTGAAAGAGTAATAGATAGGTATGAAAAAACTTCTAAAACGAAAAATTCGTATTTATAAGGACGGAACGCCAGTCTATAGTGGTATATGAAAGGTAAACTAAGTCAATGTAAATAGCAAAGCCTGTTAGGAAATGTTATATAAATCCCGCGTAATTAAGATGTATGGTAACTTTAAGAGAAATACTAAGATATGGAAAACTTTGAGTTCGTTTTGACTTATTAAGCGGTGAACGAAGAGTTAAGAAAAGATTTATGTTTGCGTCAAACTTCGTTATAATTTTGATTATTTATGATATCTGTAAGGGGAAAAGGGAATTTATCAAGATTTGGAATCTGGATTTGAAATTTACTGGCTTCGTCTTGGGTCTTCGACTTTGGTTCAACCGTGCGGTAAATGTAAGCTCCCGTTAAAGTCAGTCGCGGTACATTTTCAAGCAATTTAAACCACAGAAATTAATACGAATGAGTCATGTTTAAGCTCTCAGTATAAAAAAATATTTTACATTGAAATTATTTTTTAGCGTATCAGTTATGTAGATTAATTTACTGTTTCGTTATTATACATTCTGTATTTATAACCATTAAAACAAATTTAGTCAGTCTTACTATCAACTGGTTTTTTTTAATAGTTCGGCTAGTTTCGTATGTAATCGAGATCCCTTTTCATGAGTTTTTACCAATCGCAGCGAGGTCGAAGGCGGAAATGTAAATAGCGTTGTGTTAAATAAAATCCCTTCCTTATTAGTATCGAAATGACGCCTTTTACGACTTAGTGAAGTTAGTAATGAAAATAAAACAGAAATTTTTACTGCCGAAGCACTAACTTAGAGGAGGAAATCGGAAACACTTCAACGCTTTTATCCCCCAATTTATTTGGTTACAACGTTTATTCAGCGGCAAAACCGACTTAAAGTTATGTACAGCGTGATTCTTTTTTATCTTAGTTCACAAACACGGTCGCTGAGATGTCATATCAGTAACAAAGTGTGTATAAATCTGCGCTTGAATAGTTTTAATTTTGTACTTAACGGGCGCTTATGTTAATGTTCGGGAGTCTCTTTCGCTGCTTCTCCATAGCGAAACATTTTCAGTTATATACAAAAAAACTAACTTCTATATACTGAGATTAGTTTTTTTTTAAATACTAAATAGCTAAAGATTTACAATATAAAAACGCTCAATACTGAATATTAATGAAAGCAAACCTAATCGTATTAAGGAAAAGCAAACAGGAGGTTTTCATACGCAGGACATTTCCTTTATACGCCACATTTACTGGCCACTGAATACAAAAGTAACAAGTATAAACGGCAGCTAACATCGCCAAAACGCTTTATACGAAGCTCGATCCCCTGATACCCGCCCACCATCACTGTAATTACTTCCTCCATCGCCTAACCGCCGAGCCATGTGTTACTGCCTCTCATATTATTAACAATTGCGAGATTCGAATAACGAATGCACTATATTGGGTTTTTAAATACTCGTAAACGGTAAAAGTATTACAACTATGGACATTGGCCTCTATATTGAAATTGGTAATGTAAGTTCAGAGTTGAATTGCACTATTTGCAGTTCAGTGATTGTAAGAATAATGTAGTTGTTAATAATTCATAATTATTATCATGTGTTGGGGATTGAAGGTGTGATGTTACGTTTGCCATCAGCCTTAGTCCACTTGAAGGCAGTTTTTGTCCACAAGTCCAATGCTGGGCATGCGGGTTCGAACTAAACGAAGCAAAAATTAATTAACTGTTAATCGATATTAATTTATAAATAACATAAACAGAAATCTGCCTTTATATGTAGTAAGATTTTTGTACACTAAATATAATACACAGTACTTGGCGTGGTTTTCCTGTTAATCATCAGAAAGTACATTTCTGTAGGGACATCAACACAAATGTAATTGATCTCGATAGAAGGAATCGTTTCGTGTTAGAATCATATTGAGCATTGTGAGATGGGGTCGGGTTGGGCTCGACCGTGCGAAGGGTCTGCGTATATCGCAAATAAAAGCCTTTCGTCCTAGCGCCTTCACGACAAGGGCCGTGCGTTCGTCATATTTTTGTATACGACACTGAGATGGGCAAGTTCTATTGTACGAGAATTTTTTTATCGAAAAGAGTAGGGAATGGCTTAGCAACAATCAAAAATAACAGCTGCCTCAGTATGATATATAGAAACGGAATTTAAAAATATGATTGTTGGTGTATGTTGGTTAGTCTTAAATGAGATAAAAATATTATCACTTTGGTATTAGGAATTATACTTAAAACTATCTGTGCCTGCGAATTCTTCCGCATGGAATTCTAAAACGAAAATAGTGTAAGTTACCCATGGTTACGTCAGCTATCTGCCATTGAAAGTCTCGTCAAAATCGGTTCAGCCGTGCCAGAGATTAACCAGAACAGACGTACGACGGACGTATGGAGAAACTCGATTCATTTAGCCATACGCCAATGATAATAACGCAAATGTGTTCGGAAGTCATAAAGCTGTTTAAGTCCGAAGTAACCGTTGGAAGCACAATGGAACTCAACCTCGGCGGGGACGCGTTATATGCGCATTAAACGCTGCGCTAAGCTGTCTCAGAACACTATCTATTCACACTGATAGTAGTTCTGTTTCAGCGTTTAGTACGGTCTAATTTGTTTGAATACGTGCTAATAGTGACTTTAATGTGGGTACACGTTTACCGAATCGTAATAACCGAAGCCACTAGTCGTAATCATTATAATTTAGGATGTAATGCCCATTGCCCATATCCTTTCTTCAACATTGTTCTTATATACGAAAATATTTTAGCATCCTATAATAATATAACATCACGTCCGTATAACACGGAAGAGGTAGGCAGAGGAGTTGGCACACTCGCACGATTTACCACTTACGGAATATTAAATAATGATTTTTTTTAGAGGAACAGTTCCACTAATCTTTCCATTGACATTTAGGTAATTCCTTACCATAGCATAGATTACTTAAACCAAAATCGGAGGCGGTAAAACAAGATCCTATGTTTAGATACACGTCAATATGCCGCACCATCCATCTCTGTCCTGCCGTTGTCCTCCAATTTAGAATAGGAATAATTTAACGTCCCTCTGCCCTTTTCACATCTAAATCTAACCTTATTAGGACTATCAGACTTACATATCTACGTTGATCTTTAACCAAGGCAACAACGAAATACAATGATCGTACATAATATGTATGTGTTCTATGATATTAACTTAAGTAAGACATTATCAAATTGTTTACAATGCATACCACTTGATCTCTTTTTTTAACTAATCGCGCGATGTATCGAGCCGGCGACCACCGCGAAAACTGAACGCAGAACCTTAAGGTCATCATAATTATCAAAATTAATCGTATTATTTAACGTTCCAATCGGTCTGCTATGCTGGCGAAATGTGGGTTAGCAGACTACACACGATTTACAGAACATTATACAGAACTCTGCGTCATGCAGGTTTCGTCACGAACTCGTTCTTGATCCTTATAGGAAGTGAAATTTATTTTAAAATATATTCTTTTAGTAAGCAGTGATCGCCGAGATTTGAATCCAGGAGCCCAAAGTGGGCTATAATTACTGGGCTATAACTGCTTATAGCGTCTTATTGTACACAAATATTACAATAACTTTACATTGTAGAAGTCTATACGATAGTGTGTTTATCTCAAAAGGAAATCTGTTCCAGCATACCGACTTTCCGGAAGAAAAAATATATCGAGGAGGGGATAGATGTATTCTAATGTGTAAACTATTGATGTCATAAAATAACTGTATATTAATTTTTAAATGAATATAAAATGTGGTTATGTTGCATATAGAATCTTACGCAGAAATTATCTGTTTATAACCACTCTCAAGTAAACTCTTCTGACTGTAACCAGCGTTAAATTTACTGGGAAATATAATAATAATAATCGAGAATATTCGAGAATCACAACATTGTGGTAGGAAATAGTTAACGAGGTGGTTAATGGGAGTGTTACGCGTTATGGCGTGATTCGGTTGACCGGAATGTCGTGCTATAAAACTCGACGGGATAGCGAGTAATATACGCTTATTATATTATTTATTCTCGTGTTAATGTTGCCTTGGACGGGCTCAAGACGACGATATTAGAAGCTAAGTACTGGTGGTTGCTCAGCGCCACCAGTTGGTATATTGAATAAATTACTTGTAAGTTTTGCAACAATTTTCTTTTTGTTATTATGTACGAGTATCATATCAGTTCTCTTATAGAGTAGGCATTGTGCAGTGAGTGCTAAATATATGTACATATCAGTAAAAGACTTGAAGTGGTTTTGAATTATTTACTCTTTGTAACTAATTTTTAATTTACCAAATTGATTTTTAAACAAAATCTTAGTCAACTCAGTAGAGAATTAAGACAATAAAAAAAGATCAATTGTTTTTTATATTTACTTTTTGCAATAAAAAAGGTCTTGAGAGGTGCTGTATTTTTCTAACCAGAATTTTTATTTGAAATTTCTAGTAGTGGCACGGAGTCTGGATTTTTATCCAGTGTATGGCAATACGCTCACTCCCTATTCTATGGTGGGACGTAAACGTATCTGGTGTAACGTGGGAGTGTACTATTCTGCTCTACCTACATCTTAGGGATTACAGGCGTGATGTCACGTCATGTTACTTAAACACGGTTGTACGCTGTCATTTACCATTAGGCACTGAACCAATTAACAGCAGTATATATGAAGTTCTACGTTATGACGTAAACGTTTACGTTAACTTGAATCGTTATCGCGGAACAGAATAATATTGTTGTGTCTAACTCGGTACAACTAAATTCTAGACAATTATTCGTAATAATAGGTGGTCCATAATTGTAGCTGAAATGTTGAATTGAAATTCATTAGGACGTCGACAACAGAGACTGGGGTCCTAGTTTTGAAATTACACATGATTTTCGCTCCATTTCGTAATTACAACGTTAATAAATCCAGGTCAGAGACGACTTCAGCTGACGCATTAATATTTCTGTTTCTAAAAAAAGTTCAAAACTATTATTAAAAAACGTAAAATCAAACCTGATTTTACGTTTTGTTAGCTCAATTATTGTTATCTACTACCTCGTTAGATACAATAAAAGATAAACAACCACTTGTGGCCGCGTGTGCAAAGACGTCATACCTCAGAAATAATTCGGTATCATAAGCTTTTAATTTAAAGATATTTTAGAAAAATGCAGTTTATACCTACAGTGCACACAGCAGCGAGGGACGGTACACTTGGATCCGAGGGAAAGTTTTGACATGACGCTTTATAATTAAATTAACTCTATACTACACGAATATTCTGAATTTCATTTATAGATACCGGATGTGTGCTTTTCCCACGAAACGAAATCGCTGTCTATTTTTGGATCGGCTATATTAAGGAGGACTGATTACAAGGGCGGCTAAATGAATTTACGGGTGGATGATCGAGAGCCGCTCAGGGTCATCTAAATTGGAGGCACATTGAAAAGAATCAAGATCCCGAGTAAGGGATCTGGGGGGCAGGTATGAAGAGGAGAATATATGTATGTATAAAAGAATGCTATATGTACGGAATGTAGCGAGTGCTAATTTTTAACAATACCTGTAAGCTTTGTTAAGATGAATAATGCGATATGATGTGGATTATCTATTAGAAACATGTGTTAAGGGCTTACTACTGAAACCAGCAATGTATTAATGACTCCTGGGCCAGACGCTTCGGTATATCAGATGCCAGTAGGCTCAATATGGACTTACAAGGCTATATTTATTAACAGAACAATTGTGGTTGGCGATTTGGTACTCGTAACTAAAGTACATACATAGATAAATAAATAAAAGTGCATAATTATATTGCGTAACACGCTTTGATGTTCACTCGAATTTTCGAGTCTTTTTTACTTCGAAACTGATGTTGTCAGATTGACCACAGTATAAATGATTCTACTGACCATACATAAAACAGAGAACACTATAGGCCACTTTTACGAGTAAATTGGATTTTTTTGTCGTGACTGTGTTATCTGTACACTTAAATCTAACCTAGAATATTCTACAGCCTAGGCAGACAATGCGCCACTACAAGTCAGCTTTGGCATAAAATTGGTTTACTAATAAATTATTCGGTTTATACAACTTAATATAAGACTAAGAAACATCTAATAACACAATACTCAACGCCCTATATCACTTAGTTCAAAGAAAGTAACGTAATAATATGTAACAAACTTTTATCGATTGAAGTTCTGAATAGCTAAAGCTTACACGAATATAATTACGACGGCATGGACACTGATACCGTTTGATTAATTGTCAATATCGAATCATTCTAATTTGAAATATTATCCTATTATTTCGCTATCCAAATAACGTAGTTGAATTAAAGCATTTAAAAAAAACATTTTATTTAACCTAAGACGCTTTTTGTTCTGTGTTTCTAATAAATTATTACATTTTCCGTTTGGATCAAATATCGCGCATAATTAGAGATAAAGTGCGGAAAAATTATTAACGTTCCTGATAATTACGGAAATTGGATTACTGTTTATCTAACATAGAGATGAATGATACAAGGATATTTGTGTCTTCATTTCACACTTGAAGTTACCGAATGCAAAGTAATAGAAGACATATATTTTTGTGTCTTTGAAGCTGACACTATCGATATATTGGTAATTGTGAATATTTGTTAGTAAGTGAAACGATTTTACCTAATACTTTATATAAATAATGCGGACGAAAACAAGATCATTTGCTAAAATACGGTGTCGAACTTGCGCCCTTCTTTAACTGTGCACAACTTTCACAAACTTAGTTTGACTTTGTCTTACGTTAGAATCGCCATCGGCGCATCTATTTATGTAATCAGACGTTTGCGACTACACTAAAGTATTGAAGCAGGACATTCAACAATTAATAGAAACTGGTTAAAATATTACACACTGAGTGGAATTTGACAAATTTGTGGCCACACTATGTGACGTAGAAACAATTATTACAATGAAAGGAACAGTTAATTTAGACTAAGACCACATGCAATACAAAACAGTAATACAGAATAAATTACGTGTTATCCTACTGTATATTAGTTGTTCTGTCACAATTTATTTCTTGACTTCAGTAAATTTCGTGACAGTGCCTGTTGTACAGAAACAAAACCATATGCCATATGCCAGTCTATAACCTCCCTCTAGCGTAGAAATTAAAATATAATATATCAAGATGTCATACATTTTGGGAACACGCATACAACTGGTTAGACTGCCTCGTCAGTCGTGTTAGTTGTAAGCGCGACTACCAATCAGGAGGTCCTGGGTTCAAATCTCGGATCGGGTACTATTGGATGTTTCTAGTTGAGATTTTCTAATAGTGCCTCGGAATCTGGAAATGTACTCGGCGTATGGCAATAATCTCATCGCCTATTCCACAGTGGGACGTAAACGTAATCAGTAAAACGTGGGAATGTACGACATTCTTCTGCCTATCTCATCAGGGATTAAAGGTGTGATGTTACGTATATACAACTTGTTATTGATTTTACATCCGACCCAGCGAAGCGAATATTATTACGTACGTGTAGGAGAGATCGGTGCTCTGATTAAACGGTCCTTGGACACGTTCGAAAAAGCCAAAAAATATCGTTATATCAAAATAGTTTTTAAAATATATGTATGAAATTAGTTGTAATAGCCTAATTAAATGTACAACAAATTATTATAATTATGTTGGCAAGGAACGTTGTTTTTATGTTTAGCGATGCTCCTATACGGAAAAAACGTTGCATTGATGACCTTTGACTTGACCATAACCTTTGACCCTTGCACAATAGGTACCCATGTCCTGCCCTTATAGGCGTGGGACTGAATTTTACAATACAATCATTTTACAGTTGAATATCTTCTACCATTAATTTAGTTATGTACTTAGTAAATTAGTCTGTGTGTTACTTATTTAAATGAATAATATAATACTTTGCCATTCACTTTAGTTAATAATTCACATTTTCAAATATTAGTTACAATTTTCGGTTCGAATCCCGGGTCGAACACTACAAAATTTACTAATTTAGATTTTCTAGTAGTGTCTCGGAGTCTGGATATGTGCCCGATACATGGCAATAGGCTCACCACCTATTAGATAGTGGGACGTAAACGTAACCGGTGACACGTGGGAGTGTTCTGCATTCCTCTGTCTACCTCTTCGGGGATTACAGG